>PVKY010004028.1:0-20089 GCA_004027775.1 Bradypus variegatus
GCCCCCAATCATTGCCCTGCACGTATGGGGCAGCGAAACGGGCGGGGGGTTGGGGGAAGCACGGGGCAGGACGGGCGCGCTAGCCTCGTGCCTGAGCCGGCGCCCCCGCGCTCCATTCCGGCGTTCGGCTGCGCCCCTCCGGGTGCGCGGCTCAAGAGGAGTCCTGGGTCAACCCGGCCCTGGGGGAGCTCGCGTGTGATTGCGTGTGACCACATGTGTGTGCATGTAAGCGCGTGTGTTCACACGTGTAACTAGAGTCATTGCACACTGCCGTGTGGACCGACACACGCACGTGAACGGGCAGGGCTCCCCAAGGTGCCCAGGTTGTTTGGAGGACACTGTAGGAAGGGTCAGGTTGGGGGCCTCTGTCCAGCTCCTCATCCCTTCCTCTCGGAAATGTCCACGAACCCCTGGAGGGTCCAGTTCATTTCTGGAGGCTTTGTGGCGTGGAGGGTAGAGCGGGAAAGGAACGCCGGTCGACTCCGCGGCTCAAACCCGAGCGGTGGTCTTGCATCCCCCTTTGCCGTCCGGGTCCCTGCCCAACCTGACTTCCCGTCCAGCAGAGGGCAGCAGGCCCTCTGGCCGGCTCTGGCTGTGGGCACTGCACCCAGCGACCAGCAGAGGGCAACGCGGAGCCTCCGTCTGGGCTTTGCTGCCCCTCCACCTGGCTCCGCAAGGGTGCTGGGGATCTTGGGCTGGGGTCACATCCTCAGATGGGCCTAAGGAATGGGACCTCTTCTCAGAGATCCAGATCCTCCTTGCCCCACAGAGTCAGAGAAGTGGCTAGTGGAATGTCTTAGTAAAGCCTGCAGAGGGGGCTCTGACCTTTGGGACCCCACCCCCTTCTGCTCTAGACCCCCTTCCAGCTCCTTGAAGCCAGGTGTCCTTTAACACCAAGCTAGCTTGATTACAGATAAGAATAACGACCAATGCTGACACCACCAGGTACACTCTCCTCTTCTAATGACACCATCCCCATTAGCACTGTGGTGCTTCTGACACCACAGCCCACAGGGGTAGGGTTCTAGCAGACAGAGAAGGAAGCCCAGACCGGGAGGGAGCAGACTGGCCCAAGGCCTCTCAGTTTCTGGGGCAGACAGAGGTCCTGCTCCCAGTGCCCTCACCCCATGCCGGGGGAGTCTGCCTGGCATTCACTGCAGTTACCCATACTGCCTGCACCAGTTTGCTTCTCCACTGCTCAGCCTCACACTACCCCCCTCTGCCCTAGAGTTGCACAGACCTGATCCAGCTAAGCAGATTGTGGGGCGTTTCTGGGATTTCTCCCTCTCCCCACCTTACCGTTGCTCAGGACAGTCTTGCTTGGAGAACCATTTCCTGTCTTCTGTTTTAGCCCTCCCCCATCATCCTAGGACCAGCTTGAGGTCCTCTTCTAAGCAGGTGCTGTGCACTCTACATTCATCCTCCAACAACCCTGGGAGAAGGCACCACCCTGGGAGAATCCTGGGGGGACTGACAGAGAAAAGGAAACCCAGAGAAGTTACGCGACTTACCCATGGTCACACAGCTAGTAAGGTGTGGAAAGGGAATTTGAATCGCCTTCCGTCACTGAGTAAACCAGTAGGGGGCAGACTTAGCAGAGGGACTTCCAGGAGGGAGGGGAAGTAGGCGGGCGGGCACAGAGGCGCCTCTTCAGAAAGAGCCCAGCGCAGGCGGCTCCCTGGCCCTTCAACTCCGTGATGCCTGGACCCCCTTTCCAGACTCCCCAGCTCCCCCAGCTCGGCGGTTTGCGAGTTACTCGTGAGCTCCCGCCCTCCCGCGCCGCCTCCTCCCACCAGCCCTACAGGAATAGCAGCGCTCTGGTTCCTGCGTAAAGGCTCCGCTAGGCACCCGGCGGGCGCGCAGACCCGCTGGGGGGCGGGGGCGGGGGCGGGGGCTATTCCTGGTGCGGCGGTTGACGCAGGCACCGCGCGGCCACCGCATCTCTCCGCCCCCGACTCACCTGCTCCCTGCCTCAGTGATCTCTGCAGAGAAATGGGGAAGAGCCCCGTTGCCCCCACTTCCAGATGCTGGCTGAGGAAACTGGGGTCCTGGGGTGGGATCTTTTGGGGCCTGCAATTATCCCTCTGCTCCTTAGAAGCAGCAGGGAGGACCACAGAGCTATGCCTGGGAGGAATTGCCCCACAGCCTGAGTTCTCCATTGTAAACAGTATACAAGTCCCCCCTCCCCTCCCTGTCTTATTTCTCCAATGACAGTAATAGGGAGAGGGAAGCTCCGAGGGAAGAACTTGGAGGAAAGGCATTTTTGAGGGTCCAGCCAGGGTCTGGTGAGAGTGCAGGTCCCTGACCTACTCACCCAGAGACTCCAGGAAAGAAGGGGTCTGCCACTGGGTCCCACCCATTCAGCAAGCTTGCTCAGGCAAGCTGCTGGACAGGTGTCTCTCCATTTCTGTTTTTGTCTGGAAGGGGTGGCCTCCAGAAGAGCACTCTCAGAGTCCCCAGGGCCACTGAGAATGTGAAACACAGTGGCCAGTCCAAGACATTACTGGCACGCCAGGGCATTATATCCAGGAGCTACAGCTGAGGAATGTTCACCCTCAGCTCCAAGCCTCTGTCCTTGCTGGTTCACCTGCCTGTCATGCCCTCTTGATAGATTCAGCTTTGCTTTAAGACCACACGGGGACCAATCCCCACTATCCCTTGTCTGTCCTCCCCAGCCTGAGATGGCCTTAGAGACGAGCCTCCATTCTCTCTGTCCTCAGACTAGGAGCACTTAAGAGCAGGCCTGAGGCTTCATGTCTCGTGGTGGGCGCATAGCAGATCCTGGTTTATGGGTGAGAACACAGGAAGTTCCAATGAAGCAGGAATTGACTGCCAGAAGGCGCCAGCCCACTGCAGCCTGAATGCTCATAGCACAGTGGAGAGGCTAGGACAGGCTGGGCAGGGGACTCTGAAGGAGGGGACAGGGCCCTCTTACAATTATCCAGTCCCTACTGTAAGCCAGATTCCGGACTATGCTTTACATGCTTCATCTCACTTCGAGGTTGGCATTGCTACCCCCACTGTACAGATGAGAAAACAGCCCTGGGAGGGCCAGTGACTTGCCTAAGGTCACTCAGTGCCCAAGGGGTGGAGCTGGGTTTTGTAGCTCTGGGTGTGTTTGATGTCAGAGCCCAAGCCCTTCTCTCCCCCCACCCTGGGAAGCTGAGGATACAGGAAGTGGGGACAGGGGAGGCAGGGGCACTGAGGAAAGAGAGGGTGGCACACAGGCTGGCCTGTATGCCTGCTCCGTGCTAGTCCTGCCCACTTGCATACCAGCAGCTTGCAGGGTTTTATGATGATGATTATTTCTGAAGGCACTTGAAATTAATGACAGCTCTAAAATGGCCGGGACAGCAAAGTCATTGCCGAGACCTCTAATTAGCAAGAAAAACGGAGACCAGGAGCTGGGGAGGTGGGTGGGGGCTGGGCAAATGGCACCAGGCACGGAGTGGGGTTAGGGGAGTGGGGTGGAGTCGCCATCTGGCTTGAGGTCCCTATGGAGCTGAGCTTTTTACAGCTTAGCTAAAATTTAACTTTATAACTAATTTGCCTTAAATACACTTTACTCCAGGGTGGACACCATGTCTCACTTTATGCCACAAATTTGATTTTCATCTCTCTTGTTAACTTAATGTGTGACCTTGAGAGGTTCACTGCTCCTCTTGGCCTCGGTTTCCCCAGCTGTGCAATGGGAGATTGGCCTGGGGGTCTCTAAGCTCCAGGATTCTGTGGCCCCTGCCTAGACAGTGGGGTGAGTGGCATGAGACCTGAAGTAGGGGCTCCCTGGAGGACCCTGAGTCCTTGAAAGGCTGGAGCCCAGAAGTTGGGGGTCCTGGGGCCTCCAAGAGCTACAGCAGAGGCTCCAGTGCTCACCCTCGGCTCTTCTGCACTGGGGTCGCTGAGGCTGCTGGTGTAATGAAGTCCTGGCAACTCAGGCTGGAGGGAAGTGGATCAGGAAGTGGCAGAAAATCCATAGGTCAGAGCCTGCACTGGTGCAGCTCCAGAGATGGGCGTGGAATGGAGGGCATCTGAGGGGTCTAGTGGGAAAATCCACTCTATGAAGTGGGCTGGGGCTGGAGCCAGGGTTGGTGCCTTCCTGCCTCCTCCCAACTCCCCTCCCCAAGAGCCAGAAGGGACTCAGGGACACCAGGGTCCCAGCTGGGCATGTTCCAGATGGCCAGGCTGGGGCATCTACTCATCCAGGTTCTCCCCCCTGCTCCTTGTCCTCCTTGTGCACAGAAGGGCACTTGGGGCTCAGCTGAAGGGGACTTCTGTGCACAATGGCTGGCCCAGCTGGATGTGGAGATCTGCTGGTTGACAGAGAGACATCCATTGGTGGTACGTGCTGAGGCCAAAACTCCAAGGGAAGGGGCGTAAAAAGCCCACCTCCCACCTCACTGGGGCACCCTCTTTCCTGGCAGCCCCCGCTATAAGCTTGTCTTGTCACGGACCCATTTCCTTGATGCCCTTGCCCCTCTTCTCCCCTCCTCCCACAAGCCTGCTCTGAACACCTCAGTCTCCCCTCTCTAAGCTGGGCTTGTGTCCTTGGTCACCTCTCTGAGCCTCAGTTTCCTCCTCTGTAAAATGAGAATATCAGTAGAGCCCATTCCACAGGGTTGGTGTGTAGTGCACATGACTTAATGTACTTGATGCTGAGCTTGGCACCTAGTAGGCTTGATAAAAGTAGGCAGTTTTACGGTTATTGTAATTTCTGGTGTGGCTGCTCTTTCCCCCCCTAGCCCCACAGCCACTCGTCTATAAAAAGGCAGGGTCTATCCTAAGGTCCTTTTTAGCATCTCTGTCCCCTGAGAATTGGGAACACCCCGAAGGCTTGGATTGATCTTGTGTTTCCACCAGTTTCCCGGTGGCACGCAGAGCTAAGATCCAGAGGGTGTGATGAGTGCCGGTTCAACCCAACTGAAATCAATTCATCGAGAAGCAGCAGTTGACTGCCCTGGAGGAGGGAACCAGGGCATGAGGGCAGGGATACTTTTGAATCCTCAACTCTTCCTTCCCTTCCTTGGGGCATTGGTCACCCACTCCTCCATCCAAGATGTCCCAGCATCAATGGCACCTCACTTATCTAGAAGCAAAGTAGTCAGTTGCCTCCTCTATTTGTAATCCCACTGAGAACCAGGGGGGAGGCCAAGAGGCCCTTGGAGAAGCCAAGGCAGAAGCCCTGGCAGAGAAGTAAGTGCCTGGGGGGGTCCTTACTCGGCCTTGCCTCACAGCCCTACTGAGCTGGCCTCTGGTTTGCAGCGGGACCCAGTGGCTTAGAAGCAGGGTACTCCTCTGGGGCCAGTCAGCCCTGCCCACCCCACACTCCCTCCAGGGGAAAACCTGATGTTCCTGACCTCGAGTCACCATGTGACACAGTCAGCTTTCCTTAAGAAGACAGGGAAGTGCGCACTCCATTAAAAAAAAAGAACAGAAAACACCTCCAAAATTAAGTTGGGAGCAAAAACAAAGAAAGCAAATAGAATGTTTGCATAAAGAGAGCACTCCTGGCTCTCAGAATCTGGACTCTGGGCTTGGCAGAGAGGCTCTTCCCAAGAGTCTGGGCTCAGCTGTCCCCACGGGTCATGTCAGGGGGAACTTGAACTAGTGTGCCAACAGGCAGTGCTATTAGCAAATCCATTCATTAAGCACTTGTCTTGCGTTCTGTTGTGCAAGAGACTTGTTTATTAACTTAAGTCAGAACCTGTTATTAAGTTAAGTCAAAAGCAGTGTGGTGGCTCAGAAGGTGTCCAGCTTCCAAGCCAAGCAGTCCTGAGTTCCAGTCCTGGCCCTGTCTCACTGCTCAATGACCCTGGGCAAGTCATTTCACTTCTCTGAGCCTCGGTTGCCCTGTGATAGGCAACCTCTAAATTGGTCCCCAGTGATCCCTGCCTCCTGGTATTCACTCTCTTCGGTCATCTCCTCTCCTTGAGTATGGACTGGACTAGGTGACTTGCTTCTAATGAATAGAGTGTGGCAGAAATGATGGGATGTCAGTTCCGAAATTAGTTTACAGAAAGATGGTGGCTTCCATCTTGGTACCCTCTCTTGCTCTCTTGCTTGCTGTCTCTGAGGGAGGCCAGCTGCCACATTGGGAGCTGCCCTATGGAGAGGACAAGGAAAGAAACAGATGTCTCAGGCCAGCAGCCCACAAGGCCCTGAGTCCTGCCCATAGCCACTTGAGTGAGCTTGCAAGCAGATCTCCCAAGTCGAGTCTTACTGCTTTAAGTTACCAAGTTTCGGGGTGATTTGCTATGAAGCAATAGGTAACTAATTCCTATCCTGTCTGCAAAATGGGGTAACAGTTGAGATAAGGCAAACCCAGTGTCTGCTGCTGGCTGGGATGAGAGGTGCTCCGGCCACCTCAGACAGCAACATGGGCTTGTCTTATAAAGCTGGAAAAGACAGACGGTGTGACCCAACCATTCCCCTCCTGGGTATGCATGCTGGAGAAATCTGCATATCTGGAGACAATGCGGGAATGTGGCATGGTTTGTAATAGTGAAGAGCTGGAGATGCCCTAGATGCCCTTTGTGGGATGAGGGCTAAACAGAATGTGGTATAATCCTACAGCGGACCACTCCACCACAACCAACAGAGGACAAGCTGGAGATACACGCAGCTGGAGGACTTCGCTAACAGAATGTTGCATGAAAAAAGACAAGATGCGTACAAGATAATGCCATATATGAGGTTTAAAAACAGGCCAAAAAAAACCTATAAACTGTGTGTGGCTATCTACATATATAGGAAAAGTATAAAACATGCATGAGAACAACCAACAGCAATTCCAGAGGGTGTTACCTCTTGGGAGAGAGGAAGGGAAATGGCAGAGTCAGGTGTACCCGAACCCCACTTCCTGGGGTGTTCACCAGCAGGAATGGCTCTAAGTGAGTTACATGTGGCAACTCATTTAATAATCTCAACAACCACATGGAGTTCATTCGATTATCATCTCCTTTTACAGATGAGAAACTGAGGCAAGGGCTTCCAAGGAGATTTTCCTGGGCCAGCAAGAGGCCAGGGCTTGACTCCTGACCTGCTGCATGACCTGGGGGAGGCCCCACTGCTTCCTTGATCTCAGTCTGTTTTTCTATGACAAAGGAGAGACCCCCTCCTCCTCCTATATAGGTGTGGATTGAGATGCTGGGACAGTCTCGATCAACCAACCTGGAATATTTGCAGAGCCTCCTATGAGCCAAGCCTGGTGCCCACTGCATTGCAGGAGAGATTAAAAATGAGGAAGTGTGGACAAAGGAAGGTGCGAATAAGATGGTTTGATTCAACACAATTCAGTTTGGTTCAATTACACTGGACTCAGATCACAGGCAACCATTGAGGTTAAGGGATATTATGTGAGCACCTATAACATGCTAGATCCTGAATTAGGTGCTTTTATAAATTCTCTCACATAAGCCTCAACCACAACCCAGTAAAGTAAGGACCATTCTTATTACTATTCCCAGTAAGCCAATGAGGAAACAGGATCAGGGAGGGCGAGCAACTTCCCTGGGCCACACAGCAGAACAAGGATTGCCCTCCCTCCATCTGGACCTGCCCTCTGCTTGGTACTGGGGACACAGATGGGGGGGGCTCAGGCCCTGCCACCCACTGGGGGCACCCAGCCCAGGCCAGGAGGGTCTGGAGGAGTTGGAAGGGGAAGGGGATGTGGGTGGCTGGAGCGATCAGGACAGCCTTCCTTGAGTAGGATCACTGATGAAGGGATCCCTCCATCCAGCTGCCCATCCATGCATTCATTCATTCACTCAACAAACATTCACTGCAGCCCTCTCTGTGCCACAAAGAGCCCAAGAACTAGTGGGTAAGACACTCCCCAGTGTGATCCAGGCTGAGGTTAGGGAAGTGTGGGGGGCTGTACACATGGAGCAGGCCCCAGGTAGTCAGGACGGACATCCAGGAGGTGGTGATGGCTGAGTTGAAACCTAAAGGGTGAGTAGGAGTCAGCCAGGTGTGCAGGTGATGGGGGGATGCTGCTCCCAGCAGAGAGAACAGCAGGTGCAAAGAAAGGCCCAACCCTGGGAGGGTGGGGAGAAGCAGCCGGCCCGA
This sequence comes from Bradypus variegatus, assembly GCA_004027775.1. Lineage (NCBI taxonomy): Eukaryota > Metazoa > Chordata > Mammalia > Pilosa > Bradypodidae > Bradypus > Bradypus variegatus. Next base: position 8,065 of record PVKY010004028.1, read on the forward strand.
GGAAGGCTAGTGCGGGCCACGGTGGTTCCAGCTCAGCTGAGAGGAGGGTATGGGGCTGACGCGACCACCATCTCTCTCCCAAACCGTGCCCTGGCCCCAGTGGGGTGGCCACCTGCCTCACTCTCTGGCCGGCTGCGTCCCTATGCCAGCTCTATTCTGTTGGGCAGTCTGGGCCCCTCTCCAGAGGGATTAAGAGAAGGGGAGTTTGAACCATAACGGTGCATGTAATTATGTGCAAAACGAAGGAGGGTTCCTTAATAACTGATGGTGGGAGAGAGTAAATATCGGCAGAGGCACCCAGCTGCATCGCCCCGTCCCGTCTGGCTGGGACCCAGGGCGACCGCCTGGCCACTAATATGCCCATAAATTATTGAAGTGATCAAGAAGAAAGCAGGTGTCATGTCACGCCCATAAACAGCTTGTTAGCTAAGACTAACAAAGGGGTGGCCGGCAGCGGCGTGGCATCGCGCTGGCTCCCCCCACATCCTCCCTGATTACAGAAGGAGATGGATGAAGGGTGGGTTTGGAGAAAGCCTGAGAGACTGGCTGGCCCCACTCCCCCAGTATCTTGACCCACTCTGGAGTCAGGGGCTGTTGGGAGAGAGAGGAGGTCCAGAAATACAAAGAATATTTTATGTTAGAACTACTCAGAAACCTAGCAGTGAGCTCCCCGTCACTGTGGTGTGCAAGCAGAAGCTAGACAAATCCCTGACAAAGGATATAACAGGAGCCTAAAGAACCCTGATATGCTGAGGCTGGCTGGGGTGCTGGGAAGACTTGACACTGGGGTCAGACACACTGGATGCACATCACAGTGCAGCCACCTACTGGCTGTGTGACCTTTGGCAAGTTACTGACCCTCTCTGAGTTGATTTTCTGTCACATTACCTAGGAATAGTCATACCAACCTTGGAGGATTGTAGGGAGGGTCCTAGGAGCATATGTATGTGGCATTCTGGTGCATAGTAGGCCCTCAGGAATGGGGTGCTCCCTCTGTGTCCCCCATCCACCCACCTTACAGGGGCTCCTAATTAGATCCAGCCTAATGAGGTTTCCCTCTTCCAAGCTCTGTTTACACTCCATTAAGGCCTAAACCCAGGACATTAGTGGGAAGAGGGAGAGGGCAGCTGAGGAGGGGGAAGGTGTCCAGCTGCCAGAGCTGAGAGGCAGAGTAGCCATGGCCTGGCCCACTCCAGATTCCACCACACATAGTGTACCCTCAACCCTGGGGAGCAGAGGAGGAAAACAGAGGCAGAGCTGCTAACAGAGAGAGGCCTCGTGGGGAGTGGGGGGAGAAGGAGGGCTAGCTGGGAATGTTGGCATTTGAGCTCCTTAATGGCCAAGAGCTTGGAACCCCACCATCTCTCAGGCTGGGGGGTCTGCAGTCTCTGAGACACTTCCTTCGGGGTGGTGGAGCCAGGCAGCCCAATGTGGGCACTTGTGGGCTCGTGGTGTGCTCAGTTCTGCCAAGGGCCACATAAGCAAAGGGGCAAGCCAGGCCCTGGGGAGGTGGCCAGATGCACCCTCCATCCCACCAGTGGCTTCATGGTGGGAGGGTCTTGGAGCCTAGCTCTGTCCCCATGGTGGGGATGCAGCCAAGGCCCAGCCCAGGGCCTGCCAGTTGGGCTTTCCTAACATACCCCCATTAGAATGCTATATCTGCAAACTGTTCCTTCTCCCAGAGGAAAGGGCACTCCAAAAGTTCTTATCAGCTGTGCTTTGGGCTGGGCCTCCTCTCCCAGGGGTCTGCTCAGCACCCCTTGTCTTGTGCAGCCCTTCTCTGTCCCCCTGAGCCGGTTTTGCAGATACACAGGCCTGGTGGCTGCCTGAGGCCACGCGGCAAGTCAGCCCCGAAGCGCCTGGAGCCAAGGCCTCCTGCCTCTCCCCACACCCACCGGACACAGCCTTGGGCGAGGCGGGAGACTGACTCTTACTCTCAAACATGCCGCGCTGGATTGTGACAGCTGGGACACACACTCTGACAGCCGCTGCGGTGTGCTGTTCCCAGGAGCTTCCTTCCTGCTGGAGACCTCTGGGCCCCTTGGCCCTGGCCCGTCCATCACCTGCCCAGCGGGGTGGGGGCAGTTGGGGTGTACCTGCAGTGACAGCCCAGGCGATGTGGTCAGAGAGGGGATGGAGGTGTCCTTGAGGACTGGTGCCTACTCTGGAGCCTGGGACCCTCCCCTGCAGAAAGGGGACAGCTTTGCACAGGGTCACACAGGTCATATGTGGGGGGGGCGGGCTAGAATATGTCTGTGGTTGCAAAGGCTGTGCCGTATGGAAAGGGAGGATATGCAGAAACTGCAGCAGGCGGGGTTCTATAAAGAACTGGGCAGGGTGTACTTCCTAGGGGTGGGCTGGTGAGGTCTGCCCACAGCCCCGCATGGTCCCCGGACATCAACTCCAGCTCCTCTCTGACCCCTCCAGCATCTGCCCCCTCTGTCTCTGTCTCTTTGCTCTCTCTCTCTGGCTTACTCTCCTTCTCTCACAGAGGGTCAGGGGAGAGTAAGGAGGGCCAGACCTCAGCCACTGGGTAGGCCGGATGACAGGCAGCCTCACCAGGCCCCCTTGGGGGGTGGGAAGGCTCCCTGGGCTGCACCAGGTGGGCAAGCAGGACTCCAGGGTGGAACTGCGGCTGAGGCCACCCCCGTGGGTCAAACCTTGATAAAAGCTGCTAAATTGATAAAATCACCAGCAATGATCAAGTTATGTGGGGGGCACGCGGGAGGGGACACACAGGGTAAGGGGGTGGGAGGAAGGCCCGGGAGCCTCAGGTCTTCAGAGCTGCTGCAGATGCTCTGGAAGGCTGAGGCCCAGGCACCTGCCCCTCCCCGGGCTGCATGGGCCTATCACCCCCTTCCTGCTGTTTGTGGCTGTGCACGTTCTCCAATTATGGGCAAAGTGTCTGACAGACTCCCTCAGAGCTAGGGGTCAGGGTAGCAGGGTTACTGAAGGTGGCCCAGCCGCAGTGCTACATTTACTCCCCAGAGAGGAGCCACAGCACTGACCTAGGGGCAGCGAGTCCGAGGGAGGGATTTTAGGTATGGGGGAGGGGGGAGTGGAGGGAAACAGGGGTGTCCTTCCTGAGAGTCGGGTGCAGGACTCCAGGCTTCTTGCACTCCAACCTCATCTCTCTGTAGCCGAGAAAGAGGGGAGGGGAAGGGGAACAGGGCAGTATATCAGCAAACGGGGATGGGTGGGTGTGATGTGTGAGGGAAACTTTCGGAATATGGCCCCTTCTGGGCAGGGCACTTGGGCAAGTCCTTTCACCTGTCTGCCTTCATTTCCTGAATTACAGCACCTGCTCCAAAGGGGTGTGAGGAGTAAACGAGACAATCTATTCAGAGCCCTGGGACCAGTGCTTGGCACACGGCAGCCCTCCAGAAGGGTGGGTCATTGTTACCATGAGTTTGGTCAGTGCAGTGGTGTCTGTCTTGTGGGTGTGGTCATTAAAAAATATACCGCTGTGTTGTGTTGTAGATCTGTGTATCAGCATTAAATGTGTCTTATCTCTGCTGTGTGTGTCTGAGTTAGGGGTCCCGAGCAGGGCTTTTCTACAACTCCCTCCCTCTCAAGGCCCAGCATTCCACACTCAGAAAAGCCAATTCAGGGCTTCCTGGCTGTTCTGGGGGGACATGACCACTGTGGTCTGAACTGGGTGGTGCCATCCCCCTCCATCCCTTCTCTGCCACGGCCTGGCTGAGACAACCTGGGGGCAGGTGGGTGAGGGGGTAACCTAGTTTCTGGGCAGACTGAAGCCTCCCCCTGTCCCTTCTGGGCCCACCACCTGCCTGGGTGCTTCCGTTCCCTGGTGAATGAGGATGGCATTGGTGGAGGTGTGAGTGACACAGCGAGCGCAAATAGGACCCAGCACCTGGGCTCCTGAGATGGCAGGAATAGGCTCCAGAGCTGCGCCTGGGGTGGGCTGAGCCCTGCCGGCCACCCCGACCACTCCTGGAGCTGGTGGAGGGGACACAGCATGGGGTTGACTCCCCCGATCCCCCAGGCAGCATATGCCCATTTCACAGACGAGAAAGCAGGGGGCTCGGAGAGGCGAGGTGACCTGTTCTGGCGGAGCCAGGACCAGCAGCCAGGCCTGGGCCTAGCGGAGGTCACGGAGGTTTGGGACTGGATGGAGGGTCCTCGGGTGGGATCCTCTCCATTTGGTTCAGGCCAGCAGCCCAACATAGAGAGCTCTGAAAGGGCCCAGACTGTGGGAGGACCCTCATACTCGAACCAAAACATGGGCGCACACGCTCAGACTGCAGTGTCTTCACACCACCTGCTGGGGCGCGAAAACCAGCCATAAATACCTGCCTTGTCCTGGCGGCTCATCAGGCGAGTGGGGAGAGAGGCCCGGGGTGCCCTCAGGAAATTTCCCAGTGACTCACAGACTTGTGGAGGCCCCCTGTGTCACCCCCTCCACCTCCAGAACTAGCTTGTCCATGCCCCCCTGGATCGTCTCTTCAGTAAAGGGGTGCTGGTAGAAGGGAGCATCAGCTGGCCAGCTTGCAAGGACCTCCGACCTCACAGTCCAGAAAGATGAGGCCAGGGAGGGGCGGCCCAGCCCCAGGACACATGGTGGAGGTGTGTGTGGGGGGCACTGAGGCCCACTGCTCGTCACTGCCTCTCTCCCATGAGCCAGCCCGAGCAGCAGCCAGAGGGGTGAGCCTCAGGACCTCTCAATCCACCGGAGCCCAGCTTTACTTCTACTCTCGAAAACTAGTGGGGACATTTGCACATTTACCCAACATGCTCAAGGTAGAGGGGGATGTATGTGCCCGTCTCATGGCTAAAGACCAATGCCGTCTCATGGCTAAAGACCAATGCCAGCTCATGTCTGAAGTGTGGGTCTGAAGTGTGGGAAGCATCAAGAACAAACTCACGGCTACTTCTGTTCAGCCTCCCATTCTCAGGCAATTTGGTCCCTACTGGATGCGGGGCTGCTGCCTCCGACTGGCCACCCACTTTGCATCCTGCACACGTCTTACGAGTCCCACTGGAGAGCTGGCTGCAGACCCACTTAAGAAGGGCTGTTGGCCTTTACTTAAGCCAGCAGTTAGCTTTGGGAGCAGAAGAATAAACAGAAGCAAAGTTAAAGACCTTGCAGATAATTCTCCCCTTGTGTGGGCATGAGCCAGCCTTACTGCGGGGTGGAGGAGGAGACAGCCCAGGAGAGTAGGATCCCAAATGCCCCATGGACAGCTCCACTGTCCAGTGAGACCCCAGACTGGAGCCAGGAGGCCTCATGAGGGCCTCAGCTTGGTTGGCAGCCCAGGGTGAGGCCAGGAAATGAGCAAATGCCTGAGCTGGCCTCAGTTTCCCCATCTGCAAAGTAGACATGGCACTGCCTATTCTGCCTGACTAATGGGGGGGGGGTGAGGCAAAAGAGGTGCAGTAAGGAGGCTTCTGCATGAACGTGGTGGGCTGCGGAGGGGGCAGACAGCCTCCAAAGGGGCAAACACATCCACAGTCCTGCCCCACATTTCCATCCACCAGCCCATATTCAGTTAAGGCACCAATTGTTCCTGACTGTGATCAGGCTGTGTGTCAAGGAAATGTGTGTGATCCATGCAAGCACATGGAAGGGACCCCATCCAAGCACACAGCCCCCACCCCAACATGCAAGAGGACTGCCCACCTGGGCACTCAAGACTAGCACACACCTGGCACACTCTGGTTCTGACCCCACATGGAGTCCTACTTCCCAGCACCCCACTGTCAAGGCAACACAGAGCTGAGTCGGGGGTACAACAGGGATGGAGGAAAGGGGTGAGGGGATCGGGCTGTGGTTCAGAGCACAGTGCCCACGAATCATCAAGAGGATGGCTGAGCTCTCCTTCTCTCCTCTGTGCCCCAAATATAGTTCACAAATCCACAAGCAGGTGGGGCAAAAGCCTGGTGTTTCCCCACTTCTGGGAGGGTAGCCTGGAGGGTTGGCCAGCCCTCTCTCAGAGCAGAAGTAGCAGAGTTTGACTCCAAATGTAGGGCAGGGTCTGAGGGCAGCCCTTGCCCCGGACACTCCCCCCGCCCCCTGCCTGGGGTTCTGCCTACCCTCCCATCTCCATTCCAGCTGCCTGAAGTTCCACCATAAGAGGTTTCCTCCACTGGGCCTCTGAGGCTCCTTCTCTGTCCCAGGAGCACCCCAGGAAGGGGGGAGCTTTGATGGTTGTGAGGGACTCAGCTGGGATTATTAGTTGGCAGCCAGGGAGGGCAGGGTCTTCTGAGCTGCGTCCAGAAGGGAGGCAGCCCCCCCCACAGCCCCTGGGGAAAAATAATAATGCCCAGCACTTACTGAGCATTTCCCCTTTACACTTGCAGAGCCGTCCTGTAATCTTTGGCATTAACTCACATCATGCTCTCATCAGCCCCGTGAGGAAGGCTCTGTTAGAATCTGCATTTGACAGGTGAGGAAACAGAGGCACAGAGAGGCTCAGTAACTTGTCCAAGGTCACAGAACAAGTAAGTGGCAGAGCTGGGACAGCACCTCAGTTTCCATTCAGACTGGAGAGTGCAGAGGTGCCGAGGAGGGCTCTGGGATGGTTAGGGGGGACTTGGAGCTCCTTTGGCCCGGCTGCCTGTTTACAAGCACTGACACTGAAGCTCCGGGATGGTTTCCCCCATGGCCTCACTGGTGAGAGTCTAGGGATGGGCGGGTGGCTGGCTGAGAACCGGAGGCTCCGTGAAGCTCTGACCGGGCCCCACTATGCCTGGCTGTCCTGCCCCTGACAATGCACTAGGAAGCCGGAGCTACGGGCCCAGGTCCCTGTCTGCCAGAGCCCAGGCCAGGGGAGGGGTGGTGATCAGAGTGATCAGAGCAGCAAGGAAGAAGATGAAGCCCACGGGAGGGAGGGAATCCAGGTATCTCTCTGTAGGAGGGTAGGATTCTGACATGCAGAGATGAGGAGGATGTTCTAGGAGAGAACAGATGGTGTAAGAGTGTGTATGCTGGGCAGAGTGGGGCTGTGCAAGACCCATTGAGTGGCCACAATTGCCCAGCATGAGGTCAGAGGCGGAATGGGAGCCTGAAAATTTCTCTTCTGGGTTTTCCTCCCTAGCATGGAGGCTGTTTTTAACCCATTGCTGAGATGCCAGCAGTTTTAAAAGGCCCATGGTCCCAAGGGCCTCCCAGAGGTGGAGCAAGGGGACTCACAAATTCAATGACAATGCTAATGATTGGAGCCGTCTTCTTTCATCAGAGCTGCCTCTGAAGCTAGGGCTGGTCAGGCAGTGGGCAGCTCAGAACAGGTGCCGGGTGGATGGCCGCATGCTGAAGGCTGTTCCAGGCAGCCCGGAAAGGGCCCCATCAAAACCTTGCACCTCTCTGCTACCTTGCCCCGTGCCCTTTTCCTCCCTGTCTGCTTTGCCCTTTCCTCCCTCCTTCTCCCTCTCTTCTTTGTTTGTGTCTTTCTATCATTGTTCCTTTATTTTATTTCCAGCCCTCAGCACTTTTCCTGAAAGAGAACAGCTGGGCTGCTGGAGTCACGGGGGAAATATTTTTTTGACTACTTTGCATATTCCCATTCTCTATGAAAACTGAAGCCATCATTGCTTACTGACGGACGGTGAGATATTTATTTCCTTGCCTTTTTCCTTTCTCCTTCTCTCTTGGTTCTGTTCTGGGGCAACTAGGAAATACAGGGCCATCAGAGCCAGGGGCTGGGGGATAAGTGGGGAGGACTTTGGCACGAGGTGTGGGCAGTTGGGGCCCTCAGTATCATCATTAATCCCACTTTACAGATGAGGAGACTGAGGCCCAAGTTCACCCAGATACCAAAATAATTCTAAATTAATGTTAACATAAGAGCTAGCATTCAAGGAACATTTACTGCATGTCAGGCAGGCTCTATGTTAGGCATTGCACATGCAATATGAACCTACGAGGCAGAGGCGATACTGGCCCCATTTTACAGAGGGGGAAAACTGAGGATCAAAGAAGGGAGGCCACTTGTCTAAAGTCACACAGCTGTACCAGTAGAGCTGGGCTGCCCAACCATGTAAACATACACATGCCCACTCTACCACCCCTCCCCGTCCCCTACAGCCAGCTGGAAAGTGGTGGGGCTGAGATTTGAACCCACATAGTTTGTGTCTGTCCAAGGCTGAGATCTACCCCCATGTTGATTGCGTTGCTAAGAGGACATTAAACCACAGTTCTAAGCACACGTGACCAAACCGGATCCTGACTCCAACTCCTGTGGTCAAGGGTCAGAAGTCCCAGCCAAGCCTGGTTTAGCCTCCCACCTGCTGTGTGACTTGGGTTAAGTGCTCACCCTCTCCGGGCTTCAGAGGCCCTTGATGTTGAAGAGGAAGATTGGCTAGGCCAAGCCCCGGGCAGAAATGAATGAAGTTGGTTTGAGGTCCTCCCCCAAGAACTATGCTGACCCACTCCCTACCCCATTCCCAAGGGTCCCCCATTGCTCACCCTGTCTTCTAGGGCTGGAGCCTCAGGCAGGCCTCTCCTCCTCTGGGAACCCAGTCTGCTGCCTGTGGCTCTGCTAAGCAGAGGTCCAGAGGCAGGAGACGAGAACCCAGGCCCAGGCCTCAAACCTGCTGACATATGCCCCAGTAGCCTCATGGATCCTGTAAACACACCCCAGAGCACCCCATAGGGCTGGGTGGCACTCAGCTGTACATGAGCTCCTGAGGATCAAAGAAGGGAGGCCACTTGCCCAAAGTCACACAGCTGTACCAGTATATGTGTAACCCCAAGTCCAAACTTAGGTAATTGCCTTTAAGACCCATCCAAGGAAAAACCGTCAACCCTCCAAACCAAGAAGGATTATTTGGACTGGTCACAGGAGTAACACAGCATGGCCATCAGCATTATCTACAAACCCGGCCCTTCTGGGCTGCTCAATATAAATGTGTTTTAATAGCAACACCCATGTTCAATGTAAATGGGAATGTTCTAGACTAACACGTGGCCTTATCTAAATGTTCATGAATTCAAATTAAACATGTTAGGTGATGATGCCTGTGTTCAATGTAAATGTCTATTCTTTGGTAAGACAGGGGACTTTATGAAAAACATATCTCATTGATGGAAATGCATGTGTGTGTGTGTGGTCAACAGCAATGCATGTGCTTATAAATGTAAGGTTTGAGGTTAATATCCACGTGAATCTGTAATATGGGACTTGCCATTAGAGATGGCAGGCTCTGGAAAGTCACAACGGAGAAGTAGTTAGACAGGTTCCACCCAGGCAAAGGGAGAGCAAAGACTCGGGCAAAATGCCGAAAAGAAGGATTGATATTGAGCTGGGAGAAGAGGGTGCAGAAAGAAGCAGGGTCAGGGGACTGTGGCTATGGGGTCTGGGTAGAGAGCTCGATCAGCTGGAACTGGGAAGCCAGCAGGCAATTTGGGGCTTTGGAAATCCAGCTGGCCAGGCAGGGCTCCCCCAGACTGTGTCCCCTGGGAACAGCAGTGTCCAACACCGTTCATGGCTGGGCAAGTTATGCCCCACCAAAGGGAGAAAAGGGAGCATGGAGCGCTGGGGATCCTTCTGCCCTTTCCTTATCATTCCAGGCAGCTGACTATGGGAAAACAGATGTGGGTGCCAGGAAGCTCTAGTTCCAGCCCCACTCAGCCGCCAGGCAACCATAGTTAATTCCCCTAAAATCCCAAGCCTCAGTCTCGTCACATTAAAGTGGAAGGGGTGATAATACCATCCATGTGGTTCTCACCTGAGATTGGATGTGGAAGGGCTTTGCAAACTGTAAAGTCCTTTGCAAACTGTAAAGTAGGTACAATGAGAGGTGGAGGAGTTCTGGTCCCCAGGGCCTTCCTTAGATTGACAAGCCTTGGAGAGTCCAATTCAATATCTGGGGCACAGCGCATAAGCATGTGCACAGTATATATATGCGTGTGGATGTGTGTGATTTTAAGCCCTGAGGCTTTCAGAGTCTCCACCACACAGGTTTGAAGTGAGGGGGAAGAGGAGGAAGTGAGATTTCAGGATAATCTTAAAAGTGGAAAAAAAATTATTACGCATCAAAAGGAATGGGGAGGCTTAAATGGCTCCCAGGTGGAACAGAATAGAACAGTCCTCATTGTTATTTTTCGATTGTCTCCATGCAGGGAAGACTTGCAGAGGATCACCATGGCAACCCTTGGCATCCGGCAGGGGGCGGCCTGGACCCCGCAGGTTTGTCTGGGCTGAGCAGTGTGAGTCAGTCCATCAAGGACCAGAGGCTGGGGCTGGGTCCAGCCTCCCAGTTCCTTCCAGTTCCAGAAGCTACACCCAGGATGGGAAGTGGACAGACTGGAGTGATCTAGAGGAGGGGTCCAGCCAGGTAGGAGCTGGGAATTGCATTCGAAGATGGAGAAGTCTCAGGACTGAATGGAGTGAGGGGAGGGGGCTGAAGGGATGTCCAAGTCAGCAAGGAAGTCCTACAGGGTGGTCACAGAGAGAAGAGGCCATGCATGGGCTAACACATAGGCTAGGATAAGGACTGCGAGGTGGAGTAAGGTGCGGATGGGAGGGCCTGGGTGCTGGTGTGGACAAGAGGAGAGGGCATGGCGTGGAGTCCAGGTATGGCGGCTCTCCCAAGCTTCCCTTGAGACTGTGCTAATTAACAGAGGGCAAGCAGACATTTTTGAGGCTGAATCCAGAGTGGATTTGGCCTCTGTGGTAGGTTTCAAAGGCAGCGGACAGGCAGGAGAGGAATCTGGTGAAGGAAATCTCTTCCTCATTGATAGAAGGTAGCTATGGTAGATTCATGCATGTGGGTGGTACACTGAGGCCACTTCTGATGGAAAACTGACTTGGGTGGAAGAGAGAGAGTTCTCCATTTGTGGAAAGGTAGCTGTGAACTCCCTGCCTTTTATACCACTGTATCCCCAGTGCCTGACAGTAATATTTTTTTTTAATAAATGAGTGAAGGACAGAGAACTGAATGCACAGTGTTCAGAAAGCTATGTGGAAGTTCTAAGGAGGCAGTTAATACCTTCTCTCCAATAACTGGCAGCTGATATTGAATTAGCTAAGCAGCTAAAGAACCTAAACTGACGTAAAGATGGCAAATGACAAAAAGCTACTGGCCTAGGAGGCCAAAGGAATCAACATCAAGTGGTCCAGGCCATCCCCCAGGGCCTTTGGCAACCAAAATTGGAAAAAGTGATAATATTTCCTTCTTAAGGACAGATGGCAAAAGGTTCTACCAAGAAGGTGCCACATCCGTACCCAGGTGTTTAAATTCCTTTAAGTCTTGCTCCAAATTAATAAGCAATAATTCTAAAGTATGTGTTAGCCTCCCAGTTAGAATTCCTCCAAATAGCTTTAAATCAAGAACAAGCAAATACAAAATCCAGAGTCCTTGATCAATGAGTAACTGCAAGGAGTGGAAACATCCCAGACTTGGGGGAAGCACTGTGGCTGATCCCTTCACCTGATAAATTGGTTATTGCCCCAGGTTCATTTCAGGGGAAAGGGGTTCTGCAGTAATTGGGGCTTAGAGTTTTAGGGTTTGGAGTCTTTGAGTCTCTGGGCTGAGGGTTGAGCAAGGGTGGTCTTGGGATACCTCTCAAACTCTGGAGAAGTGAAGGAAAGCTACCGAGTGGGAAAGCCAGCCCCCTTTCCCATTCATGCCCAAACTGTTCTCCATCCACTCACCAAGAAGATGACTCCTGAAAGGCAGGCACAAATAGATCTGAGTATGAGCTCAGGTTTTGGATCTACCAACTTCAGGCAAAGCTTTTGCCTTCTCTGTGAATGAGGCAATCAGTGGAACACAGCATCCTTCCCAGGGCCAGTGAGGCTCGACTAAGACAATGGACACCAAAGTGCTTCATTGATAGTTAAGTGCCCCAAAGAGTTACTGCTATTCTTGTTGCTATTATTGATTCACTGGGTAGAGGGGGTCCCTTCCCAGAGTCCCTGGGGACTCAGAAGCCTCTCTGGGCCTTCTGGTAGCATTCCTTCTCTGCACTGTGAAATCTTGACTGATAGCTCTTCCATCTTTCTGAATAACCCTAACCTCTCTTGCCTGCGGCTGCAGCTGGAGGAGTGTGTGTGCGTGTGTG
>PVKY010004029.1:0-20081 GCA_004027775.1 Bradypus variegatus
CCAATCTTTATCAAGCTCTTTTTACTCGACCTGGCCAAGATATATAATCTCACTGTACCTCAGTTCCCTTTTCTCTGGAATGGGGCCACAGTCCCTCCCCTAAGGGCCTGCTGTGCTCCCCACACTAGGCTATGTGCGTGCAGCTCCCCTGGAAGGGCTCAGCCGACACTGCTCTTGGCCTCACTGGCGTCAGCACCAGGATTCAGGGAACAGGGGTGTCCCCCTCCACTAGGCTGTGCTTTTAGAATGTCCACTTCCTCCTCCCTCAGCACGTTCATTCCCAGGGGACTCCGTCGCATCACCCCATGCCTGAAAGGGGTGGGAAGAACTGCCACGGAGGGGACCCACAGCCTGCGGGGGGGGGGGACAGCCAGTCCTCTCGCCCTGGAGAAGGACAGGGAGGGGCTTCACGAGGGATCAGATTGTGCATGGAGATCTGTGATCTGTGGATCTCTCCCCACTTCTCTCTCTCCTTTCTGCCTCTCCCCCTTATTCCTTTCTCTCACTTCATCCCTTCCTTTCCCTTCCCTTCACTTCTTTTCTCTCGTTCTCTTTCCTCCCTCTTTCTCCCTCCATCCCTCTTGCTCTCTGGGCATCAGCTGGAGAACCCGCCTGCCTTATAGGCTCATACAATAACGCAGCCCCATTTCTAGAATCTTCGCATAACTGCCCAGTTGCACCTGCACATCAGAGGGCCTCGGGAGCTGAGAACATGGAGTCAGAGGGCCACGGAGTCAAGAATCCTGGACTCAGAGCACCCTAGAACCCCACAGTCAGGGCTCACTGAATCTTGGAAAACTGTAGAACTTAGTTAGGGACAGTGGGACTTCAGAATCACAGAGAAGGGGTTCTCACAGGGGCTGTCTACCCCAAGTTGTCAAAAACCCAGTCCTGTATCGCCATCACTTTCATCTAACAAATATTTCCTGAATGCCTACTATGTGCCAGACACTGGGGATAAATCCAGGAACCAAACAGGCAAAACTCCTACCCTCTGGACTTCAGCCAGGGAGGCATCAGAACACAACATTTAACGAAAGGACGTGGCATGTTAGAAGGTGTGTGTGCTTTGGGCTTTTGGCATAACTGAATTATTAATATTTTCTTCAAATAAGCTAGCTTTAACTACATAAACATATTTTTAAAAGAAATTTTATGTTGCCGAAATTAATGGGAAACCAGTATCGGTGGCCGCCAATGGAAGGGACCTGCAAAAATAAACACAACGAGAATAAAATGCTGCCATGTAAAATCTGACCTGATGACTTGGCTTGCCTCTTCTTTGAATCCTGGGGTGTGCACCCCCTTTGTCACAGATGGGAACTGACAAGTGCTGGAGCTGCCGAAGCTGGGTTGACTGTCGTCAGATATTTTCTCCTTGGTGCAGGTATGGGGGTTTAAAGAGAATGGAAAAAAAAAAGATATTATTTACATAGATCTGGCATGTAACACTGAAATCTTTGGGCCTGGCCTCAGTCTGCCTCTTTGGGGCCCCCAATTAGCTGTGTGATCTCAGGAGAACTCACCTCCCCAATCTGAGTCTCAGTTTCCCCACCTGGAAATGGGGATAAAGAAAGCAGCTTCCTCCTGGGGATGTCGTAAGGATTAATTCAAGGCAGTGCTTAAGGTGGAACGCAGGATTATTAATGTCCTCATCCCCGTTTCCAGGCCCATCAGGGGGCGGCGAGGTGGAAGGGGGCTCGCCAGTCCCAGCCCCTCACCCCTTCTTCTCCTCTGGGCCAACCTGGCACCCAGGTAGGAGCTGGAGGCCTCTTGGCTGAGCCTTCGGGGAAATTTATGGGCCCATGGTCCCAGAGTCCCCTCACCTATGCCTATTCCTTCGAAAGGGTCTGGGACTTATCCAGGTAGGGCAGGTGTGATTTGTTGGCTTGTTCATTTGTTCACTCATTCATTCATTCAGCAGGTATTTAACCAGAGCCTGCCATGGGCCAAGTGCTGGGGATACAAGTATGAAAAGAACATGGTTCCCACCTTCTTGGAGCTCACGCTTTTGTGTGCAACAGGCTTTGTCTCAGGAAGCCCCAGGGTGCTGTGACAGCTCCAAGGAGGCACCTGGGCTTGTCTGAGAAATCCAGGAAGACTTCCTGGTGGTGGTGGGGTCAAGTAAACTGAATTCTGCAGGACAAGTTGAAGCTGTGCAGAATTGATGGCTGGGATCTGGGGAGGAGTAGGAGAGGGAAGAGTGTTACACATGGAGGGAACAGCATGTGTGGAGACCCAGAGTGGGGAGAGGGCAGGAGGGCCACCTGGGGAAGTGGCCCGAGCCCTTTGTGGCTGGAGCCGAGTAAGAGTGGGGAGTTGTGGGGGTTGCCACCGGGGAGCTGGAAGCAAGGCATTGGGGCTGTGGCTGTGCCCATGTCCTGAAGGCCCTGGGGAGCCATGGAGAAAGTGTCAGGCAGAGAGGAGCACGGTCAGCTGCAAGGAAATGGTTGGAGATGTCAGAGTGACCACAGGGAAGTGAGCGAGGAGGCTGCTGCAGGGCCCAGGAGAAAGGACGGGAGCTGGAGCTGGAGACAAGTGGGCCCCCCAGGGGTAGGATCCACAGGGCCTGGACGTGGGGAACAGAGGGTATCTGATTTGATGGGTATAAGTGAGGGAGGTGGTGGTGTTTGACCTGAGACCTTTAGGGGAGCTGGGAGGGTGCAGAAATGTGGGGCCGGGGACCCCATGATCACCAAGAATATGTTCACACTGAGCCTGGCCTTGCTGCATTCGTATTTCTTGGGCCACTCCAATACGAGATGAAAAATCGCTTCTCTGCCAGATGAGTGGCCTTGCTGTGTCCCAGGATGCCCCCACTTCCTGACTTCTTTCTCAACAGGATGGAAGCAAGGGCCACCCTTGCAGCACAGGTTGGTGGAGCGGGGCACAGTGGGGGGGGGGTCCTGGGCCAGAAGCTTCCGGCTGGGACAGGTGCTCTCCTGGGGGGCAGAGGTGATGGAAGGGGGTGGCCTTTCTCCTCTCAGCTCAACCCTCTAGTTTCCACCGGGTGAGCTCTTTTATACAATGAAGGTCCTGAGCTTTTCTTTGCAATGTTAATTCCTAACCTTCCTGTACATCCTTCTTTTCCTTCCCTCCCTCCCTACTCCCCTCCCTTCCTCCCTCTCTCCTTCCTTCCATCCAATTCATATTTATTCAGTGCCTGCTATGTGCCAGGCACTGTTCTAGGCACTGGGGCTACAGCACAGAACTAATGAGGCAAAACCCCCTGCCCTCGTGGAGCATACATTCTAGTAGAAGGAAGCCCGGTAATAAACAAAATGAACAGGTTAAAATATATAACATGCCAGAGAGGGATAGAAAGAAAGCAGAGGGAGCTGACAGGGAGCATGGGGTTGGTCAGTTCCCCAGAGGTAACTGCTTTCCTGAGTTGGTTTATACCCTTCCCATCCTGGCCTTGGCTTTGACTACATCCGTGTGTATCCATAAATGACATACATATAGCTCTGCATGTTTTAAAACTTTCTAAAATGTGAGCATCCCATATGTATATTCTGTGACTGCGTTTTTGGCTCAACCTCCCATTTTGAGATTGATCCTTGTTGATACGTGACGCTCCAGTTGACACACTGTCACCACGACGGAATATTCCGGAATATGAATATGTCACTACTCATTGAGTCATCCTCCTGGTGATGGACGTTTAGGTTGTTCCCAGTTTTTTTCTCTTACCACCCAAGCCGTAGGAGTGTTCTTGTACCCGTTGACACCCCCAGCCTTCAGTGTTTTGTAAAAGAAAAGCACCTGGTGACAGAAAACCAATAGTATCTGTCAAATTGCTTCATAAGGTCTGCAAGGATTGGCGATGACGATGAAAAAAAAAATAGTTCATAGGTACTGAGTGTTTGCTTCATTCCAGGACTGTTCCAACGCTTTAGCCCAGCACTTCCTTTCTGTCCTCACACTCCAATAGGCAGATCCCAGCGCTTGTTCTGAGGTAACAGATGCAGGTGGGGAGGCCAGAGAGGTTAAGCAGTTTCCTAAGGCCACCCAGCTAGGAAGGGGGACTGGGAAAGCAAAACTCAGGTCTTCTGAGCTTAACCACTGCCCTGTGCTTCCTGGTCTGCCTCCCCGCATCACTCTGCTCTATCCAGAGCAGCCTCCAGCATATGCCTCACATCCCCCGCTCCCCTGGCTTGGCACTGACTCTGAGCATTCACACACACTGTTCCCTCTGCCCAGAATGCTTTTCCAGTTCCTCATTTTCAATGCTGCCTCTCAGGACCCTTTCCAGACCCTTTATTGTTTTCCCTTCCCAGCATTCACTGTGCTTACATTTAATTAGTCATTTGGGTGATGGGTTAATACCTGTGGGTTCCATCAGGGTAGGCCCTTGATCTCCATCTCCTTAGCACCCCGCACTGCACAGCACATAGGAAATGGTTTGATGGGCCACTTGCTCCATGCGAGACCCTGGTCTGAGTGCTTTACAGATCTGATCTCAGGCACCTTCACAATTAACCCCGGAAGTGTGCATATGTATGTGGAAGAGGGTGTGGTCTTCATTTTCCAGGTGAGGAGGAGGCTCAGAGAGGTTAAGTAACACACACAGCAAAAGCGAGTAGAGGTGGGATTTAAAACAAGCTCTGCCCAAGTCAATGTCACCACACCTTCCAGTGAATCCCTGGATACTTGAGCATCACAGAATACACGCATCAGAGTTGGGAGATGACACCTGCATTTCACTAAGGGGACACAGAGGCCCAGCGCAGGACCATGGCTTGCCCAGTGTCCCATCGTGTGTTGGCAGCAGGCAAGGCCAAGTCATCATTTCCCGGGCTGTGGGGCCAGTGCAGGTGACATGTGGCACACCTCTCTCTGCACGTTGGGGGCCTGGCGTGCGGCAGCTGAGAACATGCGGCTCCGAGGACGAGTGGGAGGGGTGTGGCTTGGTGATGTGCCTGTCACTGCGGCCGGACGCTCCCGTAGGGTCCATTATTCAGGTCATCAGCCCGGAGCCACCAGGCGGAGGGGGGAGGGCCCGCTGCAGCTGGGGACAGTCAGCTGGCCGGGCTGCGGGGGGCCGTGGGGCCCTGGGAGCTGTCACCACTGACTGATGGATGGGGACAGCTTCCAGTGGCCGGCCATCCCCGCCACGAGCCCCATGGCCATCTCTGCGGCTGCCCACGCTGGCCTCCCGCCTGGCGCCTTGCTTTGAACATCCACAAGGCCTTTTGTTCCCACGGCAGGAGCTGGGCGGGTGGCATGGGGAGGGGGGCCCTTTCAGAGGAAGGAGCTGCCTGCTGGGGCATCCCCTGCCCTCCACCCCCACTGCGTTCCTCTAATTACCTGTGGGCGGTGGGGGGGCTGGCTGAGGGGTCCAGCTGAGCCGTTAGGAATCTGCTCGGGGAGGTGGGGGTGCAGCCGGAAAAGCCTCAGATTACAGCCCAAAGAGATTATGAGGGTGAGTGCCCAGAGATCACAGATGGGAAACTGAGGCCCAGAGAGGGTCATGGCCCCACCTGAGGTCACACAGCACGTTAGAGGTAAGGCTTGTGTTGGACTCCCCAAGGTAAGGGGCTGGCAGGGAACCGGCACGTATTATTTTTGGAACACCTATGAGGTAAGCACTTGCCACCCCTTCCCACCCCCGCTGTCTTATTGACTCAGATCTGTTTCTGGGCTCCCCCACTTCCCAGGTCTTTGTTCCTGGGCAGGTTAATTCCCTTTGCTGAGCCTCAGTTTCTTCAACCATGAAGCCTATTTATTTGTTGAGCACCTCCTGTGCTTAGGACCATAAGGAGATATAAATTAGACACACACCCCTAACCTCAAAGAACTCACAACCGAGAGGGGCAGATGGGTGACTAGATGCCCCTGCTCACGTGGTAAGTGCCACGACTGGTGAGCAGAGGCAGTGGGGGGATCTCTGAGGGGATCCCAGACTAGCCGGGGGCGGGGGTTCATGGAGGGCACAGTGCCTGTGGATTTTACAACTGCAGCAAAGGAGCATTTGGGGATGACCTCCCCGGTAACGAGGAGACATTGGAGGAGCTAGGCAGGAGCCAGGGAGAAGTGCAGGGATTCACCTACAGCAGTCCAGGGAGGTGACCAGGGGTGGGCTGGGCCCTTTCCTGGTCATCCTAGGCTGGGCTCTGAGCCAGGGAGCCAGAAGGTGGGTGGGAGCCACGCAGGGTCTGAGGCCCTCAGTTAAATGGGAAGAAGGGGAAGTCACCTTGCGGGATTGGGGTGGTGGGGAAAAGCCTGCAGCTTTCCCAGCTTGCCAATTGATGGCTGCCCCTGCCCCCTCCCTGTGAACATGTGAATTTCCTCAAAGTCTTTCAGGAGATTCCATCCTCTCCCCTGCCACTGACTTGCTGTGTGCCCTTTGGCAAATCACACACCCTCTCTGGGCCTCCAGTTTCCCATTTACCGAGGGCTGACTGTGGACTGGGCACCGGGTCAGATGCTTGCTCTCAATTGCCTCTTTTTTGTCCTGGCCATCGTCCGGAGGAGGACATGGAGGCCCAGGGAGGTGGGCGGCTTGCCGGGGTCTTCCAGCCGAGGAACGGCTGAACCAGTAGCACCCCCTCGCCCACTGGGAGCCAGCAGTCCCTGGCCTGGCCCCTGTGCCCTCCACTCTGCGTCTGCTCGCAGTTGGTCACGGATTTTGTTCCTTCTGCAAATGATCTCCATGTGTCAGGTATTGGGTTTCCCCTTGTCTGGACCTGCCTCTCTCGGGACCCGGGGCCCCCATGATCTGATGAGGCCTGGGAGGGACCTGCCTAGCAGCCCCATTGCTCATTCTGACCCCGAAACGGGGCCCAGGCTGGAAGGGGCTTGGGCATCTGGTTTAACGATCGGAGCAGGGGCTTGTTTTGGTTTTAATGACCCATGGAGCCCCCAGAAGAGAGAGAGAGAGAGAGCACAGACTGGCGAATGGGGTGCAGTGAGGCAGGAGGGGGGATGGGAGAGCCAGAACTGAGCAAACAAATAGCGAAGCGTCAATGGAGGAATCTGTGGCAGCGAACACACACACACACACACACACACATGCACACACGAAAAAGCCACCTTGCACACACCTCCTTATAGCCCTGCACGTGACCTTAGTGCCAATGTGACCTTAGTGCCAGCTGACCCTTGTCCCGCTGTCCTCCAGGCAGGCTCCGTGCTGTCCAACCTCTGAGCCTTTGCCTGGGCTCGTTCCTCCATCCAGAATGCCCTTCTGTGCCATCCCTGCAAATGCCAATCTGCAGTTTTTAGCCCCTGTCCTTCTGTGACCTTTCCGTGGTCCCCAGCACCCCCCAAGCTTTTTTCTGTCGGACCCATGGATGGGGTAGGGGCAGCAGGGCACACTCCTGCCTCGCTGGGTTCTCGTGGCAATCCTGTGGGGCAGGTAGTGTGATCATCTCATTTTGAGCGTGTGAAGAGGGAGGTTCAGAGAGGTTTAGTCATTAACGTGGGGCCACCCAGCTGCTGTGCAGTAGCCTGGATTAAAGTCTGGTGTCTATACTTTACTCCTGCTTTGGTTGTTAAGAATGGCTCACCCTGGAATCAGGCCTGTTGTCCACTGCCCCTCGGGCGCTGCCAAGTGGCCCTCATTGCTCCTCCGCATCCCCACTGGATGGTCAGTTATGACAGTGGCATGTCATTGACAAGGGCCCATTGGGTCCCTGCCCTGCCAGGAGGCCTTGGGCCTCCCCCAGCACCTCTCAGAGCCCCTCTACACTCCACCTTTCACCCTGGGAGGTAGATGAGGAGGGAGGAGTTGGCCCCCTTTCTCAGAAAAGGAAACTGAGGCTCAGAAAGGTCAGTGGCCTTTTGAAGGTGCCACAGTCAGGCCAAGGTAGGGCTGGGATTTGAACCCAGCTTTTGGCTTCTGGGCCGGGCTTTGCTCATCAACCCTGGCTGCCTTCTGCCTCCAACTGGCAGGTGCAAACTGAGTCCTGAGGAGATGTGCATCTTGCTAAGCTCCTTGCTGTCAGGGGCGTGCAGGGCCCGGCCTCACCAGAGCAGGCACGAGGGCTTGGGGTGGTCTCGGAGGTGATCCAGGAAGAGAAAGTCCTATTGGGGAGAAAGTCTCAGCACCCCAATCCCGCCTCCGGATCCTTCTGCCCAACTCCGGAGTGGGATGCCGACTTCATTTCACCTGTAACATGGGCATCCTACTATCGTAGGTTGCTGTGAGGATTAAAATGAGTTAGAAAATGCATTGCGTGCTTCAAAAGGTGTCTGGCCCCTACGAGCGCCATGTAAGTGCTGGCTGTTGGCTAACATTGTGTATTGATCATCAGCTTGGCACAGCTGCCCTGCCTTTATCAAAAATCTAGCTCAATGATACTTGCCTCGGCCTCTCCAAGCCTCAGTTTCTGCATCTGTAAAATGGGGATGATGGCCTCCCCAGGCCTCAGTTTCTGCATCTATAAAAGGGGGATGATGGCCTTTCCAAGCCTCAGGTTCTACATCTGTAAAATGGGGACGATGGCCCCAGCCAGATGCCAGATCCAACAGAGCTCACACAGGCCTCTTTGCCTCGTCTCTGACTGCAAAGCCGCTACCTCACGGGCCAGTGGGACCGACTTCTTCCAGGTGGGTCATGGGTGGTGGGTGGTGGGTGGTGTTGCATTTCAGCACCTGGTTTTCTGCCTTCTCGGCTGGCTAGGGTCACCCTCACCCTACATCCATTCTGAAAAATATCTGTGCAGATCCCCCTTGTAAAATGCCCAGCCTCCTCCCATTGTGCCTTCCGGGGACTTGCCAGAAGCTAAAATAAGGCCTGAGGTCAGCAGGGGCCTGCTACCAGCTGCTGCCCGACTCGGTCCAGCCCCGGGGGGCTCAGTGACTGTGGTGCAAGTGGCAGGTGGGTGCCAGGCTGAGCCTTCTCCGACCCCTGAAGGTTTGAGAATGCAGATTCTGGGGCCTGACCCTCCGAGGCAGAGTCAGCAGCCCGGAGTGGGGCCAGGGAATCTGTTTTTCACAAAACTTCCAGGTGATTCTTCGGCCAGGGTGGGTTGGGTCAGTAGCCACCTTCCACTTCCCCAGACACTGGTTTGCACTCGTTTATTCACATCTCCCTCCAGCAGCAGCACGGGAATCCCCTGAGGGCAGGGATGATCTGAATTATCTCAGGCAGCTGGTGCCCCCTCAGGGTTTCCTGAGCCAATGCCGGTGGAATGAATGAATGAATGAATGAATGAACAAATGAACAAATGGATGGATGAATTAGTGAGCAGATGTCCAGCTCACTGGAGAATTCTGGGTTTTTCCTGCCCCCGACAGTGGGGAGAGCTTTAATATTCTTTTTGAAGCTTGAAATCAGTTTAGAGGTAAGTGGAGGTGGTTTCCAGATTGCTTGGAGACCCCTCCTCCAGGAAGTCTTCCCTGATACCCTCCCCATCTGCTGTACCCCCTGGACTCCCCCCCATCTTGTAGTGTCTCCCTCTCCTCAGCACCCACTTCAGTCCTGGCCTTAATCAATGACTGTGAATGATCAAATGAATGAATGATGCAAACACCTAAATCTCTCCCTGGATTTGCCCTCTAATGGCGTGAAGTCTTAGCTCCTGGGAAAAACTGCCCCTCTCTTGCCACAGTCCTTTCTTTTGCTTTGCGCCAGGCCTGTTGCATTTCTTTGAGTTCTCTGTCCTTTCTTCAGCCCCTGGGTATTTGCATGTAGTTTTCTTTCCCCCTGGATTCTGCCTCCCCCTCCCAAACTTTAAACCTGGTTAACTCATCCTTTTGGCTCTGATACCTCTGCTACAAGTGTCCCTGTGTGCTAACTGAAGCTTGAAGGATGAGCTCCTTGAGGCCATGCAAACTTCATCTCTGCTTCTCTGGCCCCCAAGCCAACCAAGATGTTTGCTGAATGAATGCATCATTTTGTGGATAAACCTCAACTGTGGTTTGTCTCTGTGTGTGTTCTAAACCAAAGTGTGGGTGGGGGACCTGAGCTGGGACCCCACAGAGTTAGGTGAGAGCTGCAGGTGCAGCTTGGGTGGGGGCAGGGCCTTTGGCGGGTCCTGGGAATGCTGACCTCTCAGCCTGGGACAGAGGCCCATTGTCCCCTGGACCACGGCTTTGCAGGCCTGAAGCTGCACCGATGCCCCCAGGGGCCACCCCCCCCCCCCGCCCAGAGCTCAGAGACGAGTGTGACTGGCTGGAAGTCACACAGCGAGGGGTGGAGGAGCAGGGCAGCAGCCTGCTGGGTGTGGCGCTAAGAGGCAGGGCCTCTACCTCCCTGGGGGTGGTGAAGGAAAAGCAGCATCCAGGAAAAGCTCTTGGTGCCTTTACAGACACATGTGAATATCTGGGTTATTATTACCATAAAGAGCAGCAGCTCCCCCTGCCTGGAACTCATGAGGAAGAAGAAGATGATGATGATGGTGATGTTTAACATGGGCATCTAGATTGAGAGCTCATGCACGTCCAGCTTAGTGCTGGGCACTGGGGAGGTGGAGAAGATGAATAACCCAATGGTCACATTCCCAGAGCATCTGTGACATTTTGGACCCACTCCTAATCGTACTTCCTATAGTGATTCATGTAACCTTCATGACAACCCATTTTACAGATGAGGCAACTGAGGCCCAGAAAGCCTAAGAGAGTCTCTTGAGGTTACAGAGGTAATTGGGGCTAGAGGCAGGATTTGATCCTGGGCTTCTGTGCCCCTGCCCACAACCCCATCCTCTTGGTGGGCCACAGCCCCTGCTGTGGAGGGGGCTGGGCACACGGACACTTAACTAACTCTCTGCATGGAGCCCCTACCCATTTGTCCCAGCGGGTGCACTGCTGCCTGTCTTCTCTCACACTTATTCAATCAACAAACTTTTGTTGAACACCTACTAAGTGCCAGGACTGTCCTAGACATGGGGATACGAGTGTGCCATGCAATAGAGATGGCGGTCAAGCTTAATTAACACTCTGTTGTGTGTTCTGGAAGGGAAGGCAAGTAAATGTGGGATTCACCCTATTTTTCTTTTTGGTGGGAGTCAGGAAAGGCTTCCCAGAGGAAGTGAAGTTTAAACCAAGACCTGAGGGAGGAATGGGAGTTGGGAGGGAGGCCGACGAAGGCGCAGAGGCAAGGAGGTGAGGAGAAGCTCCCCAGTGTCCATCCCACCTCCAGGCCCTTGCCCGGGCTGCTTCGCTGCCAGTAACACCTTCGCTTTCTCTTGTCTGACTCCCACTTGCTTTCTGGGTCTCAGCTCCGAATCCTCTCCTCTGGGAAGCTGGGCCTGATGTCTCCTTGGCCTCCTCTAGGTAGACAGCTCCCCCTTGCCCCCTAAATTATCCACTAGACAGTGAGTCCCCCAAGGGTAGGGCTGGCTCTGGTTGCTATGGCTCTGTCCGTGCAAAGCAGGTGCCCAATGAGTTGTTTCTTGAACAAATGAAGGCGAGAGAGAAACTTCTGCCCCACGCCCCTGCTCATCCTCAGTGCCGAGGGTGAGGGCTGCAGCTCTTGGCACTCTTCTCCCTCCTGCTCCATGGCCCCACTGGGGGTCATTTACTCAGAACCAGGCTGATGACCCCATGAGGACACGTCTTCACCTGGAACCAACCAGGACAGACAGGGAGGCTGGGTCCCATCCCTCAAGGGCAGGGACGAGGGTCACCCAGCTGAGCAACTGCTTCTGATCTGATTTCTGTCCTCAGCTGTTTGTAAACAAGTGTCAGGACATGCACACAAGTACCCACAAAGATACACACAGATGCACAAACACAGACACACACAGGGACACGCAGGGATGCAGACAGACGGACATGCAGGGATGCAGACAGACGCACACACTGGGATGCACACAGATCTCTATGCCTTGGAGCAACAGGGCTTCAGCTGTGTCTTCCCCAGGCCTCTGGTTCTCCCCCACGGCTCTCACACCTTTAACCCGGGCCCATGGGTGAAGCCGGCTAACAGCGGCTACCCTGCAAGGCCCCCGTGAGGATTACATAGGCAAGAGTGGAGAATGTCCCAAGCCTGGCACTTGGCTCCTCGTGGGTGCTCAGTGGTCAGGGCTGGCTTCACTTGCTCCGGGCCCCGTGCTCAGAAGGACCCGTGCTTGGTTTAATGCCCTGCTGTCACCATCTTGAAATTCTTAGGTATTTTTGAGCAAGGGGTCCCTCATTTTCATTTTGCATCGGGCCTCCCAAATGAAGTACTTGTTCCTGGTTAGAAGGCTGCCCTGTGAGCTGAAACCTGGAAACACCAAGAAAGGGGCCATGGAAACCCATACACCTTGGCAGTGGTTGTTTGGAAGGGGCGGAGGCCAAGGTGGTAAGTGAGGCCTGCCAGGAAGGGCACAGAGGCTGGGGGGCTGGAAAAGGCCTGGTTTGCAGCAGTCGTCCTTATTCCGAAATGTGAATTCAGGTAGGAACGTAGAGGGTGGGAGCCCGGCACATCTGGGGTCCGGCCCTGGCTTTGCCACCATCTCCCACTGGCTGGGCTTCCGTTGTCCCCAGCTCTGCAGTGGACACTGACATTGGACTTCCTTGGACATTGGGATCCCATCCTGGCCAGGCCATCCGGCTCCCCAGCCCAGAACCCGAAGCCTGCTGACATCTACATCATCATTCCAGCTGCAGCCTCTTCTGCGGAACCCCAGGCCGGGCCCAGCCGGGAGGCCCCTTATCTGGCACGGAGCAGGTGGAGGGGCCCTGTGCCGGCTGGCCGCCTGGTTTGTATTTTTAACACCCGGCTCTCGGGCGGTGACAAGGTGTCTGCTAAGTGAGGTAATAGGCAATTGAGTGGGTTCCGCTTTGCTGAGGGCCCTCATAAATCACGGCTGTCAGGGGCCTCGTCCAGGACAGCGGCCGTGCGTCGGCGATTAGCCAGCCTGCGCCCGGTGGCTGGGCTGCCGCCCGCTCGCCCGGCACTACAGCCTTGGCAGGGCCCAAGGGGAGTTCAGCCTCTGACCCCCCTCTCTCTCTGCCCTCGTCTCTCCTCCCAGCCCACCCCAGCTCGGCCTCACACAGACGAGCAGGGACCGGCATGGTGCAAGAAGAGCTCCCAAGGACCTCGGACAAGTGTCTTCCATGCTCTGAGCCTCAGTTTCCCCATCTGTAAAGTGGGTGAGACAATGCCTGCCTCGAGGACTAATGAGTGGACGTGACCAGGAGGCACGTCCATGCGTCATGATGATGCTGATCTTAGTGAGAGTAACGACGGACACTTCGGTGACACCCGCTCTGCGCCAAGCCCTATTCCAAGGACTGCGTATATTGACTTCTGAGTCTCCACATCCCATCTCCCCCTGCGTCTCCCTGCCCTGCTTTCAAAACTTCCCTCCTTGTTTCCAGGGCAGCGGTGTGGGGCAGCTCTGAGTGTTAAAGGTGCCAAACAAGGCAGACAGGGATTCGTTATCCCCCCAAATCCTGTGAGGCGGCTGCACTTCTACCCCCACTGTACAGACAGGAAAGCTGAGGGACTGCTAGGTAAGTCACACAGCTGGTATGATGACACGGAGGCGGTCTGGCTTTCCTGTGTGGCCAGGCACCTTGAGAGGGAGTGAGCTCCCCATCTGTCAAGGAGTGTAAGCAATGGCTGGCTGGGCAGATCCCTCATAAGATATGGGGGCATTCCTGCTTTAGGCAGGGGTGCAAACAAGATCATTTCTGAGGGCTAAGCTGTTTGGGTTTTGCCGATGGGGATGCAGAGGCCCAGAGAGAGGGAGGAACTTGCTCAAGGTCACACAGCCTGTTGGCAGTATGCACGGTTTGAGGCTTGATAGAGTTTCATGCTCTGGGTTCCGGATGCCAGGGGGAGCCCCAACAGGCACGTCTTGCAGGAGAACTGAGTTACTTTCTAACTGCAAGGCAGCGTTGGCCCGAGGCCTAGTTTTCATCTGGTCCTGACACCTCAAATCAGCCGCTTGGCCCTGATGCTTCACTTCTCCCAGCCTCACTCTGCACATCTGTGAAATGGGCTCATGCTCATAGCTGCCTCATGGAGCAGTGGGGTTTCAGGAGGCCTGGGGAGGGCTTGGGCTCAGGCATATAACCAGGTGGTGTCACTGCAAGTGAGCTCTGTTTCATTCCTTTGACATCACTTCATTTTTTCATATTTGTATTTCACTGGACCCAAGGCCAGGGCTGGGGCAGGGCAGCTGAGGCCCGTGGCCCACTTGGGGTGGATGTTCCTGGGCCTGGAGTCTCCAAGGCAGGGCACAAAGACCTGAGGACCTTTCTCAGCCCATGCGCTCACCTGGAGGGAGAAAAGTCCTGCACGGAGACACACTCCCTTGCAGGTACGCTTGAAGACGCTCAGAAACACTGACCCCGCACCACACCCATTCTGCAAAGCATTCTCAACCTCCAGCGTGGGGATGGGGGTGCAGAGGAATCCAGACACAGAGAAACCCCTGAAAGCCACAGGGGAGCCCATGTACACACACGGCCTTGTGTTTCGCTGTCCCTGACACGCAGGAGGCCCCGACTTGCCCCATGACCCTCCCTGATTCTGCAGCTTCCAGCTCTGCTTCCTGGTGGTGGGGGTGGGGTGGTGAGATAGGGAATGGGGGGTGGCCAGGGGGTTGGGGGGATGCTTGGGGAGCTCTGATGGTGGTGAATAGCCTGTGGAGGGGAGAGCCTGTTGTCTCTGCTCCCCCACCCCTGGGGCCTCCGCATGATCTCCAGATGGGAAACCTGTGGCTGCTGGGAAGACCCCCACCTCCGTACCCCCTGCCAGCCTGGCCAACCTTTGTGATGGAGGAAGAGAGCAGGCAGGGAGGCCTCAGGAGAAGATTCTTCAAAGAAAGCCCCGCATCCTGCCTCTGCCCGGCTGTATTCAGAGCCTCTGGAGTGGCTCCCCCAAGGGGGCCAGGCCTGGTCAGAATAGGGGTTCAAAGGGGGGCTTCTGGGTGGCTTGGAGGCAGGAAGGATGCTCCAGATCGGTGTGGGGTTGGGGAGGGCACGTGGACTATTTCCTAAATATTCCTGCCTCATTTTTGAGCCCAAAACCCTGAGTCCAGCGGCCAGGTATACCAGCCGCTGACCAGCCCTGACTCCATCTGCTGGGCCTGGCAGCCCTGGGGCTGGGTCAGGGGCAGTGGGGTCTGGAGACAGCCATCTGTGTGGCCGTCTTGGCCGCCTTGCCTCCCTGGGGGTCATGGGGGGCTGGGATCGATGCTGGGCCCAGCTGCCCAGCAGCACCCCATTACCAGGCCTGGCCTGGGTCTAACTGATTACATTGGGGCATCTGTGTGGGCCCAGGTGGTGGGGCCTGGGCAGCCTCTGGCTCCCCCAAGGCACTGCCTGGCTGGGGACAGGGGAGAGGGAAAGAAAGAAGGTGGAGGGCGGGGGGCATCTGTGAGCCCCAATTAAGCCACGAGTGGCGCAGCCCAGGCTGCCCTTAATTTGGTTTGGAATAATCAACTGGGAAAATTGGATCCCGTCTGACTGGAGTTTAGGCTCCATCTGGGCTGAGTCCTGGAAATAGCCTCTTTGCTGAGTGGGAGGGGAATCGCGGCCCTCTACAGTGTGCAAATATTTTCTCCTTTTCTCTACTGATGCATCTGTGAGTGTGTGTGTATGTGTGTGTGGGGGGGTCACTATTCAGCCCCATTTTACAGATGGGCAGTTCAGGCCCAGAGAGGAGAAATGAAGCTGCCCAGTTCACAGCTGGCTGGATTTGGGACTTGTACCCAGGTCTTCTCATACTGCTGCTCCTTTTTCTTCCTGAGATGATGTTCCTTTTTGCTAATGCTGCTGTTATGCAAAATACCAGAAATGGATTGGCTTTTATAATGGGGATTTATTTGGTTACAAAGTTACAGTTGGAAGGCCATGAAAATGTCCAAATTAAGGTATCAACATGAGTATACCTTCCGTGAAGGAAGGCC
Organism: Bradypus variegatus; assembly: GCA_004027775.1. NCBI lineage: Eukaryota > Metazoa > Chordata > Mammalia > Pilosa > Bradypodidae > Bradypus > Bradypus variegatus. Next base: position 15,795 of record PVKY010004029.1, read on the forward strand.
AGTGGTGTCTGGAAATCCTCTGCTAGCTGGGAAGGCACGTGGCTGGCGTCTGCTGATCCCGGGGTTTGTTCCAGCTCCCCTCTCAGCTCCTGTGTGTTCTTCAAAATGTTGCTCTCGGGGCCTTTTGTCCTCTCTTAGCTTCTCTGGAACAAAGTCTGGGCTAGCACCCCCGAAGTGTCAGCAAAAGTTTGCTTTCAATGTCCCTCCTCAAAATGTCTCTCTGAGCTGCAGCAGCAAGCTCCTTCTGTCTGAGCTCTTATAGGGCTCCGGTGATTTAATTAAGACCCAGGCTGAATGGGCAGGGCCACACCTCCATGGAAATAATCTAATCAAAGGTATTACCCACAGTTGGGTGGGTCACATCTGCACGGAAACAACCTAATCCAGATTCCAACCTAATCAACACGAATACATCTGCCCCCACAAGATTTCATTAAAGAACATGGCATTTTGGGGGACATAATACATCCAGACTGGCACAGATGTTTTCCAGCTTTCAGGTAGGGTTGCCAGTTTTAGCCAATAACAATTCAGGATGCTCAGCCAAATTTGGATTTCAGTTAAACAATAACTACATTTTAGGTGTAAGTATAGCTCATGCAATATTTGGGATATACTTAAACTAAAAAACTACTTGTCCTGTATTTTATCTGACAACCCTATCCATGGTTCTTGAGGGCCTCGGCGAGTCTGGGGGTAGAGGAAATGAATTTTGGAGTCAGCCAGACTTCGGTTCAGACTGGATTTGCCACTTTCTCCCTGTGGGACTGTGGTAGACCGAATAATGCACCCCAGGAAGTCCACATACTAATCCCTGGAAACTGTCATATGTAAGCTCATATGGCAAAATGGGCTTGACGTTAAGGACCTTGAGATGGGGGGATTATCATGGGTTATCTGGGGGGTTTCTGAAGTAATCACCAGGGTCTTTATAACAGGGAGGCAAGAGGGTCAAAGCTGGAAAAGGAGATGTGGCAATGGAAGGGGAGATTGGGTTGATGTGCTTTGATGATGGAGGAAGGAGCCACAAGCCAAGGGATTCAGGAAGCCTCTGGAAGCTGGAAAAGGCCAGGGAATGGAATACCCCCCGAAGCCTCCAGAGGGAACAAGCCCTGCCAGCGCCTTGATTTTAGCCACCAAAGACTCATTTTGGACTTCTGACAACCTCTAGAACTGGAAGGTAATAAATCTGTGCTGTTTTGTGACACTAAACTTGTGGCGATTAGTTACAGCAGCCACGGGAAACAAATACCGTGGCTTTGGGGGAGCTGTTTAAGCTCTCTGGAGAGCTGGTCGTCCCTTCCACATGGGGTTTATCCAGGGAAGGCCGTCAGATATGCGCCTGAGCTGTGGTTGTAAAACCCCAATGGGGTTTGAAGGAACAGCCACAGCCTCCAACTTGCTCAGCCCAGCCGGAAACATCTTACAATGCTCAGAAAGAGCCCAAGGTGTAGGCCTGCTGTTCTAGAAGGGGGCGGGGACCCCCGACTTCCAGAGGACAGGATTCAGACTGCCTCCAAAAGCTGCTCTCCAGAGCAAGGAGCATGGGTACAGCGGTCTTGATGGACCTCTGACAGCCATTTCCCAGCTGTGTGATCTTGGGTAACTGTCACTGCTCTGTGCCTCAGTTTCCTCCCAGGGTCCTTCTAAGGATGGAATTAAATGCAGGCATAGGATCACAGGAGAGAGGCCCCTGGCAGCAATTGGTGCATACTTGCTCTCATTGACCCCAAGCTGCTCCCATTTCACAGATGAGAAAACTGAGGGCCAAGGGTCCTCAACGAAGACCACACCTTACATCGGGGGCAGGCTCTGGCCTGGACGCCGGGCCTGCTGACCTAGCCCTGTCTGTTCTCCCCTTTTGCTGTTGTGTGGGGACCTATATTAGAATGTAGGGCATGACGCTGAGATGTGCTTCTAATTCTGGGTGGGCCAATCGGTCATGGTGTGGGCATCTGGGTGACTGTGGACCCTGCCAACTGGTCCCACGAGGGGCAGCTGTGCTCAAATCACACTGGGTGTCCTCTTTGAGAGCTGCTCCTGAGCCAGAATCCCAGGGGGTCTCCGGCCAGCCTGCTGGGCCCCTCCTGGGCTCAGACTCTCTCTCCCTTTTTGGCTGGCTTTGGCCAAAGCCCAGGGGATCCCTTGGGGACTCAGATCCCAGAGGCCTTCCTCTCACTCTCCTTGCTATCCTAACTCACAGATGGGGAAATGGAGGCTTGGAAAATTAAAGGGGCTTGCCCAGGGTCACTTAGCTAAAAGGGGGCAGGGAGGCAATGAAAACACACTACTGCTGAGCCCAAGCCCCCCACCCCTCCCCTCACCAGGAAGGAAGGATGGTCTACTGGTGGCAAGCAAGGCCTTTGGAGTCACACTTCCGGGGTTCAAATCCCATGCCTGCTCGGCACTTGCTGTGTGACCTTGGGCAAGTTAACTAACCTCTCTGAGCCTCAGTTTCCTCATCTGGAAATGGGGATGACGATAACAATAGTACCTGCCTTGGAAGAATCCTAGGGGATGAAATACGTTAACAGACATGGAAAACTGGGAACAGGGCCTGACGTAATCATCCTCCTCTGAGTTCTTGACATCCTGTTTCCCAGCGAGGGGCATATACTGCCCATGATACAAGAACAGCTGTTAAATGGCACATGGACATGGCACTGAAGAGCATCAACCCCCAGCGAAAATGTATTTCCCTTTTAGATCCATGCTCACTCCTTTGCATTACTGTCAAGACGCAAGTCTCGCTTGGGTGTGGCTCTGTCTACATAGCTGACACTTGGTCTTTGTTTTTAGCCAAGAGGGGCCTGGCCGTAGGGCAGACAGCTGGTGAGCAGGAGCGGCAGACCAGAACTTCAGACATTTTCATTGGGTTCATTTTGTTTTTATTGTGGTAAAACAGACAAAACACAAAATTTACCTTTTTCACCATTTTAAGGTGTACAGAACAGCGGAATCAAGAGTGCTTACAATGTTGGGCAGCCGTCATTACTACTTAGTTCTGGAACATTCTCATCACCCCAAACAGAAATGCTCTGTGCATTGAGCAGTCACTCCCATTCCCCCTCACCCCAACTCCCAGCTCTGGCAGCCACCGATCCACTTTCTATCTCTACGGATTTGCCTATCCTGGCATTTCATATAAATGGAATCATGCAAAATGTGACCTTTTGTATCTGGCTTCTTTTGCTTAGTAGGATGTCTTCAGGGTTGATCCATGTGCAATATATCGGAGCGTCATTCCTTTTTATGGCAGAATAATATTCCATTGTAAGCACACACCACAATTTGTTATCCATTCATCTGTCGGTGGACATTTGGGTCGTTTCCACCTTTTGGCTACTGTGAATAATGTCGCTGTGCACATTATGTGCAAGCTTTTACTTAGACACCTGTTTTCAGTTCTTTGGGGCTCTAAATCCAGGCGTAGAATTGCTGGGTCATATGGTAGTTCAATGCTTAACCTTTTGAAGAACCTCCAAACTGGTTTCCACTGCAGCTCCCCCATTTTACATCCCCGCTAACAATGTACCAAGACTCCTATTTCTCTGCATTCTTGCCAACACTTATTTTCCTGTTTTTCAATTATTGCCTTCCTAGTGGGCGTGAAGCAGTATCTCACTGTGGTTTTGATTTGCATCTCTTTAATGACTACAGACATTGAGCATCTTTTCATATTTTTGTTCCATCTTCTGGGTTCATTGTTATGGTTACTTCTAGTTTGTGTCGAGGGATACCGATTTCCCATTTATGTTGCCTATACCAAATGTCTCTTCAAAACAGGTTGACTTGAGGAAAACAGACGGGGGTGTTTAAAGGGATGTTTTCGGGCCTTACTAGAAGAGGTTGCAAGCAAGTTTGACACAGGGCATGAAGGCGGGGCTTGTGGAAGTGAATTTTGGTCTCCCACCCTTCAGCCTTGCCCAGAGTCAGCCACATCACGGAGGAGGGGATGAGTCTGCTGTCCCAACCTCTTCCCCAGGGCCTGTCTCTGTGCCCGCAATGAGCGGGCCTCTCGGTCGGAGAGGGAATTGCCAAAGACTTTAGCAAGATCGGGATGAAAATTTGGCTTATAATTTCTGTCTTTCTGGGACTTAGGGTGCCTTACTATACAAGATGTAGGTAATCATTTTAGCAGCTGTGCTGGTTTGGATGTATTATGTCCCCCAAAATGCCACGTTCTTTGATGCAGTCTTGTGGGGGCAGGCATATTACTATTCATTAGGTTGGAATCCTTTGATTGAGTGTTTCCGTGGAGATGTGCCCCACCCAGCTGTGGGTGAA
>PVKY010004030.1:0-20081 GCA_004027775.1 Bradypus variegatus
GGCCATTCCTTCCTTGGCAGCAGAGAAATTTGCATTCACGAGCCATCAGTTCTGTCCACACATTCAGATTTTCCAGAATGATTCCCCAAAGCTTTTGAGACAACCAAGTATGTCCTAACTTGTTTGCCATTCGATCCAGGCCTGGAAAAGCAGCAGTCAGCTCTCCTGGCACAAGCACCAAGTATTGCTCTGAGGGTGGCCAGGCCCGGAGTTCTTTAGCCTTAAAGGTAGGTCTTCCTCTCAAGGCCTCTGCCTGGTGGATAAAGAGCTCCATGGTCTCTGATTCACAGCCTTCCAGAAGGCCTAATCCTCAGACCGCTACAGAGCACGCACTTTACACCAGGACCTCTTCTAAACTCTTTGCATTTATTAACTCATTTATGGGTTGTGAGGAAGGTGCTCTTGTTACTCCTTTTTCACAGGTAGGGGAAGTGAAGCACAGAGAGGTTAAGTGACTTACCCAAAGTCACACAGCTGGAAACTTGTAGTGCTGGGATTTTAACCCAGGCAGTCGGCTCCAGAGTCCTTGATCTTAACCCCTACCTCTAGGCTATGGCGAAATCGTTGATGGTTTATATTATACCCCAGAGCTTGACTGATCCATCTCCATAAACCAAATCCACATTTTGTCAGTCACCAAGGATGTTTATAAACATTTACAGCACAAAGACAGTCTTACAGTTTGCCTGCTGGCACATTCCAGAAACACCACTCTGATAAATATCTACTCTGAACCAGTCCAAACTTAAAGGTGACTGAGGAAGCCTGTCAATTAGGAATGTCTGTCAGTGGGTGGTATGGGAGCCATATGATGTAGCTCTCCTTTAAATAGCTTTTGACTGAGAAAAAAATCACAAGGAGACTATGAATTCTGTAGTGTTTTAAATAAATTTGTATTTTATTAGTCGGCAGCTTCTTCATACAGTTAAAAGCCACATGCATTTTTGTGTGCAAAGGGCCTTCCTCAGTCCATCCACAGTAGAGCTTGGTGCACATAGGGATTTGGGAACAATGTAAATAACACCAAGGACCTTTTCTCCTCTGCTGGGGTCTGTGGCTCCCTAGGTTAGAAGCACGTAGTTTAGGGAGTCAAAGAGGACAAATCAAACATTCGCTCGTAAATGCCTCCCACACTTGTGGAGCGGGAAACCGTGACATCAGGTGATTTGCCTAAAACTGTATGAGGCTCATTCAACACATTTTAAATCCAAGAGCATTGTTAAGGGAAAATAGTTTGTTCTTTAAATGACCAAATTTAGGCACCCTTGCAATTAGAACCAAGGCAGTTGCAATTCTTCATCTTATTTTCAACCTGCCATCTACGGTTTCATGAACCCTAAAAAAGAAACTCTTGTTCAAAATGCAGTGCTTTCACTGGCTGCCATGTTTAGAAGAAATATTTAGACTTGCTTTGGTGGCAGGGAGGCCTGGCCTTCTTGTAGGCTCGGCAGGGGTTCTCCATCCACGTGTGCTTCCTGTCAGTTTGCTGGTAATTACTGGGGAGGTTTTCTTTGATTTCAACATCTGTCCTCCCTGTTAATGAACAGGGACCAGTGGGGTAGTTTTTAAGAAATGAGAAATCCTCCTTATATCCTGGTAACTTTTCCTAGCGAACAGACTGGGAAGTTATGTATGAGTCCTGGAGGGCAGAGCTTATCCCGCCAGCCCACCTGTGGAACTAAGAATGCTTCCAGAAATGGACAAAGAATCACATGGCCCCAAACTGTTAACTCCATCTCCATGAGCTTTATTCTGTAGAAGCATCACCAGAAAGAACAACATTTATTTGGTTGGATTTATTTTCCAAAATTTCAACTGGGTTTTTTTTTTCCCAGGTGAATAGTTACAGAGTCTAAATTGAACCATTTGAACTTCAGCATTAGAAGAGAAGAAAATTCGTGATGTAACTCATGCCATTGGCTGGTCAGTGATGTGTTGTGGTCTGCTCTGATTAAATGGCCACTGTGGCTAAATTTGGGAATGCTTCACTCATCTTTTCAACAGGGGTAGTTTGAATGGCAGCCGTGATCCCAAGTAATGCTTCCAGAATGGCAAATCATTCAACACTCTGAAATTTCTCACTGGCTGGATCCTTTTGCTGTCAATTACTTCCTATGGCACAGGATATTTTGGCACCAAGATGAGGGCATTTGGTACTGAAATGAGGGTACTGCTTGAGCCAGATCACAAGACCACAGATCAGAGCCAGCCTCCAGCATGAAAAAATCTCAAAATAAAACAAGCTAAGTAGTAGAAGACAAGTTCTGTTTAGGAAGCTGTGTCTTCATACAACCATGCAATTTTGATCCTGTTGTAAATCTATGACAAGTGTTCTTCACTTTAAATGACTAATAGCATCCCTGAAAAGATGTGTAGGATTTTAATCCAATTTGCTTTAGTTTAAAATTGCCATTTCAATCATTCTGTTATCTTCACTCTTCATTATTTTTCAGCTGGCCATGGCTTGGATTTTTCTACCTTTTTCCTCTCCCTGCTCGCCAGTCTCTGTGCCATATATTTATTTGTTGTTCTATCCATCCATCCATCCAACCATCCTTCCATCTGTCCATCCATTCATCTATTCAAAAAACATGTCATTGCTGTCTTCATGCCAAGCCACACACCAGCTCAGCGGTTCTCCTGTGGGTGGTGATTTTGCCCCCCAGGGGACACTTGCCAATATCTGGAGGCATTTTGGTTGTCACAACCGATGGAGGTTCTCCTGGCATCTAGTCGGTAGAGGCCAGGGATGCTGCTAAACATCCTACAATGTCCAGAACAGACACCCACAACAAAGAACTCTCTAGCCTCAAACATCAGTAATACCAAGATTGAGAAATTCTGCCAACTTAGGGATAAGTAACTGGGTTCCTGGACTTACAGAAGTCACAGTGCAGCAGGGGAAATTGACACATAAACAGGAAGATTGTTGCTCCTAGTGAAGTCTTAGGTGCTTGTGGTCCTTTTTCCTCTGGAGGGATGGTTCAGACAAGAATCCTTGCAGGGAGCTGTGAGATACTCTTTTCCGGAGAGGTCCAGTAGGAGTCGGAATTGGGGAGGAAAGGATGGATGAGCAAAAAGAGTTGGAGACACAGGTTGGAGAGTCATCCATTGTGGGGCTGAGTGCTGAAACCTGGAACAGGAGTGAAGCCTGGGAGGCAGAGGTCACAGATTCAAATACCTGCAGGTGCCAGCTGAGATTACAAGTGCAGTGACACATGGCAACGGATGGCCCTCACTGGGGAGTGTCGGGGGCTCTGGCAAACAAGAGAGCAGCTAATGCAGTCCGTGTAGCTACCCCGCTACAGTCAGCTCTCTCCATCCAAGAAGGCAGGCCCACATCCTTCTGAGGTTTCAAGGAAAACTAGAAATCCAGAATTTATATGAAATCTCCTGGATTTTAAATGTTAAAGACTAATTAAAAAAATGTTAAGACAAAATAACATAAAACAGTGCACAGGACAAAGAAAACTCATCTGCGGGCTGCACTCCCAGCGTTTTGACCTCTGTTCTCAGGATTAAATGGGTGACAGGCTGTGGTGCCTGGCAGTGCTTGGAAGAATGTAAATACTCAACAAATACTGGTTAAGACTGAATAAAGGCCGAGTCCAAATTTGGCAGTTAAGCCTAAAGTGAACCCAAGGGTTCTCTAAAGCCTAAATCGGGCTTTCTCCACCTTGGCCCTATTGACATTTTTTTAAATGTAATTTTATCGAGATATATTCACATTCCATACAATCATCCAAAGTGTACAATCAGTTGTTCACAGTATCATCATAGTTGTGCATTCATCACTATTATCAATTTTTGAACATTTCATTACTCAAAAAAATAAGAATAAAAATAAAAATAAAAGTGAAAAAGAACACCCAAAACATCTCATACTCCTTTTCACCCCTTTATTCATTTACTTTTAGTCCCTCTTTTTTCTACTCATTTGTCCATACACTGGATAAAAGGAGTGTGAGCCACAAGGTTTCCACAATCACACAGTCACACCATATAAACTATGCAGTCATATGATCATCTTCAAGAATCAAGGATACTGGACTGCAGTTCAGTTTCAGGTATTTCCTTCTAGCTATTCCAGTACACTAAAAACTAAAAAGAGAAGCCTAAATAATGCATGAGAATAAACTCCAGAATGACCTCTTGACTCCATTTGAAATCTCTTAGCCACTGAAACTTTATTTTGTTTAGTTTCTCTTCGCACTTTTGGTCAAGAAGGCTTTCTCAATCCTGTGATGCTGGGTCCAGCTCATCTCCGGGAGTCATGTCCCGTGTTGCCAGAGGGATTTACACCCCTGGGAGTCACATCCCATGTAGCGGGGAGGGCAGTAAGTTTACCAGCCAAGTGGGCTTAGAGAGAGAGAGGCTACATCTGAGCAACAAAAGAGGTTCTCTGGGAGTGACTCTTAGGCACCATTATAAGTAGGCTCAGCCTCTCCTTTGCAGTAACAAACTTAATAAGGGAAGCCCCAAGATCAAGGACTTGGCCTACTATGGCACTATTGACATTCAAGACTGGATAATTCTTTGTTGTGGGGGACTGTCTTGTGTATTGTAGGATGTTCAGCAGCAACCCCTGGCCTCTATTGGTTATATGCCAGTAGGACCCCCAGACCCCCAGGTTGTGGCAACGAAAAATGTCTCCAGACATTACCTGCAAAGTACTTGCATGGCAAATTACAATTTAACTTGATCCCGTGAGTACTTTGCTATGACCTGTTGGATGATGGTCAGCCCCAGGTAGAGAAAGAGCCTGGGAAGGTGTCCCTAAGTCCTCCTTGGCCTCCCAAGGCTCTGCTTCCTCCAAGGGGAGGAACCAGATGAAGGAGGGGAGTCAGTGGCAAAATCACCCCCTGTTTGAGGACCACTGGCCTCTTCCCCACCTCCACCCCCACTTTTCCAGCTCACATCCATGGGTCGAAAGTTTCTTGGAAACACACACCAAGTGCACACACTCCCACCTCACCCACCAGATTGCAATGCAGACCAGAGGCCTTTGTGCTCCAGGATGGGCATCTGGGCCCTTTCTTGCCCAGGCAGAGGTTAGGCTGAGGCTCTCTACTACTTCCAAGGCCCGTGGAGGTTAGCTTTTCAAGGCCCAGGCTGCCTCTTTGCTTGGTGTTTAAGGAAGCGCTTTGAGAAACTGAGTTGCCTAAATGCCAGAGGCTCAGGTACACCCTGCTCGCCACACCTCCTGTTAGAAAGGGCCCACACCTCACCTGTTGGAAAGGGCCCGATGAATAGCCTCTCCTCTCCAGGGCTCCAGCACCTCCCGTGTGTTTACAGGTGCAAGTGGGACAACATATCGTCCATGCCTTTGATGGAATGAGTAATTAAGGCAACAGGGGAATTGGGGAGCAGCTGTTAGCTTTGCTGAGCAAGAGCAAGCCCTTGCCTGGGTCTGATCTAGGCAGTGGCTCCCACACTTCAGCCTGCCTGCAAATCGCCTGGAGGCCCTATTGAAATGCAGATGGAAGTTTCTGATTCAGCAGGTCTGGGGTGGGGTCTGGGAGATTGCATTTCTTATGAGTTCCCAAATGATGCTGATGCTGTGGGTCCAGGGGCCACACTTTGAGAACCACTTATCTAGGTGCTGGCAAAGACCTCCGATCCCGTCCTCTACCTGGTTCCTCCCTGTGGTAAAAGCAGAGCCCTGGGAGGCCAGGTAGGGTTTAGGGACACCTCTCCCTGGCTCTTCCTGGGTTTCTCTACCTGGGGCTGACCACCCACCAACAGACATACCAAAGTACTCATGGCATCGAGTTAAATTGTAACTTGCTAGGCAAATACTTTGCTGGTTCAATAAAATAAATTTATATGCCTACCAGCTCCCTCATTTTTAAATTATTTTTCTAGTGCCCTTGATAATGTAGTGTATTTGGATGGGTCTCACGGTCATTAGAGTGAATTAGTGAAATCTCTCTTTATAGGTTTTTGTTTGTTTGAGCTTAACAGAGGTGGTTTAAATCACTGGACATTTGAATGGCCTTCTCTGGCGATGCTTGGATAATGCTTCATTATAAGCAGGCTTAGCTGCTGCAACAGATAAAGATGAGAACCGTTTGCTTCTCTGCTCATGGGGAAACTGACATTTTGATGACTTTGATACGGAGCTGACTTCTAGAAAGGGAAAGTGCTTACATTTCTGTTCAGCTACCAAAAAATGTAGCTTTGTGTGTCTGTGCTAAGTGGGAGCAGGGAGCAGTCACGCTGGAGTCCCGGGACTGGGGAGGGAGCTGCTTGCCCAGAGTCAAGCCACCAGCTTGTCCCCATTTAACTGGGACTCAGTCTTAGGTCTGCCTGGCCCAGAGTGTGATGGTGGCTGGAAACCCCAGGCAGGTAGAGCTTGGACGAGCTCAGAATAGTAATCCCAACCATTACCTCTGGCTATTGCATACTTAAGTATGCGCCAGATACTTAATCTGTATGCATCTCACCCTCAAAACAATGCAAGACAGTACTACTCTCAAATGTTACAGGTGAGGGGAACTGAGGCTTGGAGAGATTCCTGGATCTGCTGAATCCGGGCTGGTAGAGGGCAGAACCGGGTCTTACACACACACACACACACACACACACACACACACAGGTCTCACACACACACACACACACATGCGCATGCCCATTGGCTTCCAAGTCAGTCCTCTTAGGCAGCTGTTCTCACACGTGAGCCGCCTCGACATCACCTGTAGGGCTCATAAAGCGCAGCTGGCTTGGCCCCACCTCAGCGTTCCTACTGCAGTGGGATGGGCAGAGCCCGAGAATTTGCATTTCTCACGAGTTCCCAGGTGATGCTGACACTGCGGGTCCGGGGACCGCACTTTGAGAGCCCTTCGGGGCGTCCCATCCTGCCTGCGCGGTGAACTGCTCCTTGGCACATGTGCTGTGCTGAAGACTTGAGTTTAGGGAGCAGCGCCCGACCACGTGTGCTGCTGAAGGCTGGGGTTTACGGTCTTTATATGAAGACCCTCGGGGTGTGGCTCGGGCTCAGGACCCGACCAAGGTTGATCATCTGGAGGTGGCATCAGTCTCTCTTGATCCGAGGTGAAACCCCACCCTGAGGACACAGCCTGGCACCCAGGAGACCCTCAAGAGAAATCTGTCAAACAAATGAACTTCCTCTGTCTCCTGCTCCTTTGGGGATCACGGTTCTTTAAATTAATCCGAGACAAAGCTGGCTGGGGTTCAGGCAACACTCAGCTGCGTGGGGTAGAGCCGTCCTTCTTAGAGGCTGCGGAGCCGAGTCGGCAGGCTCGGGGCAGTGAGGGGAGGAGGGCCCTGCCCCACAAGAGGAGCTGCCCGGGGCTGCTGTCCAGTGACCCAGCAGGGCCAGTGGGGTCGGCTCTCTGTGGGCGCCCCTGGAGGCCCGCACATCGAGTTATCATGCAGTATCAGCACAGAAAAACCGGCATCCCAGCCAAAGCAGCTGCACCTGGAGGATTTTGAGACCTGAGTGGAACTGGGTGGGGGGAGCATTGTAGGGAGCTGGAAGGTGGAATTTCAGAGGCATTTGTCAGGAATGGGGTCACAGCACTTTCAAAATTGGATAGAGCTGGAGTCAGACTTGTAATTTTTCAGCTCTGTGACCCTGGGTGAGTTTTAAAAATTCCCTGTGCCTTGGTGAAGGGGATGACTGTGAAAACCCCAAATAATTTATAAATAGTGCATGGCATATACCACACACTAAATAAATGTGAGCTGATGTTTTTATTGTCACTTTTATTTACTGCTTAAAAAACTCAGAGCCTCAGTTTCTCCATCTGTGAGAAGGGAACAAAAGTTCAACGTACCTTGCCATGGGACAGGAGGGGCAGATGATCTGATGGCTGTGAAGCGTTGTGCACCGTGCCTGGGTGTCTAGAGAGCCCTTGATAAATGTCAGCTGTCATTACTGATAACCTTTCCAGGTCAAAATCCAAGAATCTAACAAAAGCTGCAGACCCAGAAAAAATACACATATAATGACATTTTGCACATCATCTCAGGGAGTTTGGCCCCCTAAGCTGTCTCTTGAGCCAAGCTGAGGATCTCAGCAGTAGAAGGATGCTCACAGAATCTCTCTTAGACCACTGTCCACTGGTGAGTTCTCTGTGTCCGCACACCCCTCCTCCCAACCATGCTCATGAACAGCAACCCCCAGTGCCATCAGCAAGGCATCTCCATTGCATACTGTTTCAGGACACTCCAGGTAGGATGAAATTAATCCTAATTCACATTGGAATGTTTAGAGACTGGCAAGGGCTTTTACTTTTACTGTTTTGATGTTATTTACTTTTTAAAAGAGACTACTAAATAAAGCTAGCCAAAGGAATGTATTACTAATGTTAGAATTAGAGGTAATTCCATAGGTCACCAAAGAGAGGAGATGTCTTTTAGCTTGATGAAATTTAGGGCACTGTAAGGTTTGGGGTAGGATGGTGGGAAGGTGAAAGGAATAAAAGCAATCAGTTACCTGGCCTCTCCACCCACCTTTTAAAGTCCAAGAAATTCCTTTACCATTCATAGCTGCCACAGGCAGCAGATTATAGCGTATCCGTTTTAATCAGTGGAAGCAAATGGTACAGTGAATGTCTTAAAAAGTCAACCACCACCTTGATCCTGCCTAGAAAAGTAAAATGTTATGTTTTCCACAAATGCAAGATGAAAGCAGCATTCAAAGCCTGTCCCTGAATTGAAAATATCATCTCAAAGTGAAGTTTACTGCTTGTAGAAACCATGATCCCTATTGGCCCTACAACAAAGTAATTTTCAAATAAGGCAGGTTCTGGCATCTGGGGAGACTGGCTGCTTCTCTTGTTGCTAGGGAAATCATTTCAGAATGGAAAAAGGCCTGAGTCCCAGCCCCCAACAATCTCCCAAACAATACATTCTTAAAAACAAATCCAAACAACAAAACAATAGACAACACAAAACCCAACACATTACTGTACATTAGGAAGGGTTTTTCCCAACTGGAGGGATGAAAGGGCATCATAATTTTGTTTTCAAATGTGTTTAAGAACCTGTTATTAAAATGGAATTAAACCCAAGTCCCAGGGCAGCAGCTCTGCAACTACCAGGAGATAATCTAGATAATGCCATTAGCGCCTGCTCGAATGGGGCTGGGAGGGGAGGAGAAAGATAGAGGCTGACGCTGCCTGAAGCTGGGGCTCTGCAGATCTGTTGCCAACTACTCATAGCCACCTTGAGGTCTGAACCCACTCCCTGCAGGACTGCCCATGCAAACCCCTGTTGGGAGAGGTTAGTGCCTTAGGAGAGGATGAACAATAGTAGCAGGTATTTAAGAACTGCTCTTTATTTGTCAGGCAGAGCACTAACCACTGCATATGTTTTCTCATTTCTACCCTGTGAGGGAGATACTATTATAGTCACCCCCTTTGCAGATGAGAAATCCAAGGTGTTTTCCCTGAAGTTACAGCAGAACTGGGATTCAAACCCAGGCCTGGGGACTGCCCAGCCCTGCCCGCTACCGCCACCAGCTGCAATGGGATTGTGTGGTTGGGTCCTTCAATGGGGAGGATGCGAATCTGCTGGAATAGTTTTTTGTATTCAACAGCCGTCCCTAGTGCCACCCAACCCTCTGGCCATCCACCTGTAGCTGCTGCTGGAAGGGGGGCAGCGCAGAACAGTACGTGACCGAGCAGATAGAAAGGAGCCTCTTCCTTCTTGGTACATTTTGTCTTTGGCTTTTGGTATCTGTCCAGAAAAAGGGACCCTCTCTCTCTCTCCCTAACGGACCTGCTGAATGGCAGTCTGGTGGCACCGCGCTTTTGCCTGGAACATCTTGATGCCACAGAATAACTGCTGGTTTGCAGAGGCCCAAGGAAAGAAGGAAACGTGTTCATTGAATGCCGACTCTGGGCCATGCCCTTTCTGGAGCATTTTTAGTTAATAGATCCCATGTCTGTGTCATGAAAGTTCTATGAGAGAGATGATGCTGTTTGCCCCATTTGTACTAGGGGAGATGGAAGCTGGAACCTAAGGGATTCTCGAGCCGGAGAGAAGGGATGATTCTAAACACAGGAGGTCGGAGGTGGGGACTAAAGGAGATGAGGGTGAGCTGTTTTCCGAGGGTCCGTCTGCAGGCCTCTCTTGCCCTCCCTGCCTGGTCCAGCCACTCCCGCTTTGTCACAAGGTGTCTCCTGATGCCCCTGGGCCTTTGACCAACCGGACCATGCTGTGGTTAAGAGAAGGGGGCAGCATGCTTTTCTGTAAAAGGCCGGTAAATGTTTTAGGCTTTGTGCACCCTATCGTCTCTGACACAACCACTCAACTCTGCTATTGTAGAGTGAAAGCAGCCACAGACGACGCATAAACGAATGGGCGGGGCTGTGTTTCAGTAACACTGTCTTTACACAAAGAGGTGGCAGGCATGGTTTTCCGGACCGTATAAGACTGTGGCTTCTCAAGTCTCATTGGCCTGGCAAAGAATCATGGCTTCCCACCTACTAGCTGGGTGACACTGGGGAAAATTCTTTACCTCCCTGAGCCTCGGTTTCTTCATCTGTAAAGTGGGTCTGTAATTGTCCATACCTTGTAGGATTTTGTGAGCATCTGTGTGTGCCCGGGGGGGGGGTGGAGAAGGCGCCCAGGGAGAGGTCAATTCCATCACCTTCACTATCTCTTTCCTCCCGTGGGGCAGGCTTTGGCCAGAGGTCTGTGCCTGAGTGGACTGGAGCCATTTCCTGTGCAGCGACTGCCTTTGTCACTAGGTACCCGCTGTGGACTCAAATCCAAAGGAGACCTCTGGGGCCGTCCGCAATGGCGAGTCAGTTGGATGCAGGCTCACAGCTGGGGCAATTCGCTCTCTAGTCAGCTGTGGAGAGTGGTGGCCACGCACCCTGGGGGGGCTCACACCTTCTGGGCTTGTGGGTGCTGGGTCAGCTCCACGGGTGTCATCTTCAGGACTGAGCACGAGCCAGACGTCAGGCCTTGGGAGAAGGTGTGCAGGTGGCAAACCAGCTCTTCCTCAGGATCTTACGATGGGTACTGCAGCTCCCAAAAAGTCTGGGGAACTGTTCCTCTTTTTCATGATGTGATTATCTTTACCCCCCTGACCAATACTGGTCTTTGTAAGTATCTTTCTTTTAGTGGGGCGTGTGCATGTATCTGTGAGTGTATGTTATGTGTACATACATGTGTGTGAAAGTGTGTGTGTGTACATATACATGCAACTGTATATGCACGTGAGTTTGTATGTGTATATGTATATACATATGTGCGCGCATGTATATATGTGTGAGTGTATGTACATGTATATATGGGTGTAAGTGTGTATTTGTGTGTGTGTGTGCATGTGTGTGTGTTGGGGAAGAAGGGCAGGTAGTTTATGAGGAACCCCTCTCTCTCACTCTTTTTTTAAATATCTTTCACAGTATTATTTAACAAGTAGTTACATAGGAAATTTCCAAAGTTGTTATGAGTTACAGTACCATAATTTCTGTTATTTCCTTATTGTGAAACATAACATATGTACAAAAAGGTGGTAGCTTTCAAATTACAATTTAACAAGTTGCTATCCAACAAATTTCAAAGGATGGTATATGTTATAGTTCCTCCATTTCAATTCTTTCCTTCTAACCATTCTAATACCCTAACAACTAAGAAAAAGAAATTATATAGAGATTCAGTATTCGGAATCCATTGTTAAATTCCATCTTGTCCATTGCTACCCCTTCCTCTAGTTTATTCATTTTCCTGATCTTCAGGGATGTCTAGTGACTTCCCTAACTTGTTCATGTTGAAACGGGGTGTCAACATTATGGAAAAGGGGGCACATCTGGCTGATGTCCTTGAAGAGGCTATTGCCTCTGGGTTTTGGGACTTAGCTGGCACAGGAGCTCTCTGAAGGATTTAAGATTGTGAAGAATAAACTTAGTGAGTGAAACTTTTGTAGAATCCCAGATAGGGATCCGTGTATTCTTTAAGGTTTGGGGGACTGCTGTTGACTTGGGCTTACCATACTGTGTCCATTTGGCACATCTCGGTGAAGCATAATTCTCACATGTCATTCCTGATGTGATTTATTGAGTACCTACCATGGGCCAGGTACTAAGTTAGATGCTTTTCATCCAGCATCGCCCATAATTATATTTTTTTAAATGTCCGTGTTAGGCAATGTGCTCCCTACTTTGCAAATGATGAAACTGAGCCTTGGAGAGAAAGGAACTTGCTTGTCCAAGGCCCCATGGGGAGAGTTGGGAGCTGAACTCAGGCCAATTTGGTGCAGACATTCACGTTCTTCCTTCCTTCTTGGCCAGCCTGCCACCTCCCCCTACGCCCCTCATTCTGCAGAACAGTATCCAGGTGGTTTTTCCGATATATGTTTTTCCATAGAGTTTTCTATTCCCTGTCAAGTCAAAAGGATACTAACACATTGTATATCCTCTCATTGTAAGAATCTGAGTGACACGTTGGGTTATTTTTCTGTGACTGTGGCTCTTAGAAATGTTGTTAAAAGTGCCTGCCCCAGTCATGGATCTAAGACCTTTCCCATCCATGTGTATACATCAGAATCATCTGGTAGCTTGTTAAAAATCAAGTTCAAAACAGGCCCCCGATCTCCACCCCAGACCTCCACAGCAGTAGGGCCAGGAATCTGTCTTTTATTCAGTTCCCTCACAGGGATTCTGGTGATTTCAGTGTGACCAGCCCAATGTTTAAAAACCACCCACACAAGCGAGGCTCTTGTGGGCTGTCCTTGTGACCCCTTGTTTCTCTCCTCCCATGTCCTGTCAAGGTGGCCCTGTCCACACACTCTGGCTCATCCTGTGTCCCTCCAACAGCATCCCAGCTGGTACCCAAGGAAAGGACAGCAGGGCATCAAATGGACAGGGTATCTGGGCGGACCGAGCAGTCCCTTCCCTTTGTTCTCGTCTGGCAGTCTCTAGGGATGTCCGGTGCTGCCTCATTTTATCGCATTGAAAATGTGTTATCACTGTTTGCTGTGCAGCCTTTTCATCCCATGGAACCATTTGGCATCAAAGGAATGACATTTATCGACTCTGCTGATGGAGTGATTGATGAATAAGTTATGCAACAGTTTTGTTTCCCATCAAAATAAATTATTTAAGCACTATACATTTATATATACTGTTGAAAAGCCTCATGTCACAAAAGTCAACCCTCGGGTGCTTGTTAGGGTTGGGATGGGGGTGGGAAGGCAGAATGGTGGCACGGCTAAGGGTGCAGGCTCTGCAGAACAGCTCCCGGCTGGGAATCAAAGCCGGTTCCACACACACTCGCTGTGCGGGCTTGTGCCATGAACATAACCTCTCAGTGCCTCTGTTTCCTTGTGTGAACATGGAGGTGACAATGGTCCTTGCTTCCCAAGGCTGCTGCAAGGACTTGACTAGAGAAAGCCCACAGAGAATTTGGCACAGGGCATGGCCCATCATCAACGCTGGGTCCACCTGAAGAATGACCATCTCAGCTTTGCCCTTCCTAGTTGTTTTGTGAAGTTCACAGCCACCTCGCTGGATAATTGCCAGCTCCTCGCCACCAGAGCAACACTCACCATTGGGGTCCAACAATTTCATTTTCCTTTTGCAAGGAAGGAAACCGAGAGAGTCAGAATTTGGGGAGTGGCCGGCAGTTTGCCAGCTGTGACACCCCATGATAGATGGGGAAAGCGAGGCCTGAGCAGGTCCTGCTTCCCTCTGGTGCTAGGCTGGAGGCAGTCAGTGACCTCAGAGCGCTTGGTCCGTGGCTTTCCTCGAAGGCCTGGCCCTTTCGGAAGGTTCGAGTCCTGATGAGGAGACTAGGCAATGAGTGTCCAGTGGATTCCCAGCACTCACTGACAAGCAGTTGTCCCCGTCCCACTGCTCTCCCGACTTCCTGAGCACACAGAAGTTGAGGAAATTGTTTTAGCAAGGACATTAGAGATTGTGCCTTCTCTTAACCATGTTCCTCTGATTATGCAATTGAGGGTATGAATTAATCTACGACACAGGCACACGGAGTAAATTGTGCTTTTCCAGTCAGGCTGGCTGTGTTTTATCTGAACCAAACATCTGACTTTATCCCGAGGCAGATTTCTCGTCAGGATGTAATTATTCTGAAACAAACACAGAAAATGGAAAGGGGGCATCCCCATGGGAACAATGCCTCCTGTACGGATGGATTCCCACTGGAAATCCTCAAAATTCAGTGTACTTTAATTGACCCAGATAACAACCATTTGCAGTCCAGCCTCCCCCTGTTATATGTAGATGAGTTCTCAAAAGAGGAAAAAAAAAAGAAAAATGAATGAAAGTAGATTTCATTTTCAGATTGTAGACAATTCTGTACAACTCTTAGTGATCAAATTGCTCCTTGAAGACAAACCAGAGCAAAACCTTGACTATCTGCACTTAACACCTTCAAATCCATTGTCTTCGTCTTCTTTTTCAAAATCAGAATATTTTAAGCTCCAGTTGTAGGAATGAACTTGGATGTGACCGAGGCTCAGATATGAGACAACCGGGGAGGAGGAGACAATTCGAATGTTGCTTTAAAATGCTGTTTTTTTTAATGTCTCCAGAGAGACTTTTTCCCCCCCTTTAAATTCTTTAGGCAACAAGAAGGAAAATTGGGGGAAATCAAAATCCCCAATAATGTGGGAACTTTGTATGTAAATTTCTTTCTTGTAAGTAGAAGAATCTTAGAAAACCTTCATGCACAATCCCATTCCCCCTGACCTGGTCTGCGGTGTCCCGAGGTTCTACCTCTTCAAGTGTAGAAGGGCGGGTTCTCTCCTTTAATTTCTCTTGTGAAACCCCGGGGGGCTCCGGACACACCCCGTGTGTGTTAGGGGCGCTCCTGGCCACCCCGCCCCAGGTCACGGCTACTGCCCCCAGGTGCCACCCTGCCTCCTTTTCCTGATTCTGCAGGTCGGGGGCTGTGAGGGACCCTTGCCGGATGGCTGTGGTAGCTGTGGCTTTAGGCAGTGAAGGGGCCCATGGCTGCTGCAGTGCTGCTGTCCTGAGGCTGCAAGACTGACCATGAGCCCTTTCTGGGTCATTCTGGGGCGGCCAAACCTCAACTGAACTGACAAGTCCTCGCTGGGAGTCTGGGGACAGGTTCCTTCTCTTGTCCTGGGTGGGCTGTCTTCCTGTGGTCCCATGTGGTGCTGTGGCCACTGGGTGCACACTCGGCGGCCACATCCCCACAGTCCTCACAGGGACACACACAGCGACACTCGGCGGCCACGTCCTCACGGGTCCTCACAAGGCCCCGTGTGAAGTGACAGTGGAAGGTTTGGGCCCCATTTCTCAGTCATGGAAGCTGAGGTCTAAAGTCACAGTGGACCTCCGCGGTCTCCTGGCCCTGCGTGCTGGGGTCTCCCTCTGTGAGCAGGTGGACTCAGGGGGTCAGAGGTTTCCCTACCCCCCCCCCAGCCGAGCCCGCTGGTCAAGAGCCTGCTCCTCTCTCCCTGTCTCCCTGCCCCCTCCCCTGCCTCTCTCCTCACTTCCCTTCTCTCTCTTTGTGAAGCAGGTGTCACCTCCCTCCCTCCCAGGCAGGATGTTGGTTCTTCTCTGTATATCTGTCAGCAGCTGCTTGCCCACGCCTAGGTCAGGCGATAGGTTGTTGCAGAAATTCAAACCGTAAATGTGATCTCCCCTTCTGCCACATGCATCTTAGAGCTCTTATTTTTGAAAAAAATAAATAATAGACGAGGTACACACTAATGGCACGAAGCCGGCTGCAGCTCATGTCACGTGACATCAATTTGTAGCTGTAATCTGTTATGTATTTAAAAGGAGTTTGTGTTTGGAATTCTCTTCTCCTGGCACAGTATACAGAATAGAAGCCACACCGAGGCCCTGGAGATCCAGAAAAGATTTATCATTAATATTGGACAAAGGGGGATTTTCAGAGATTTATGTTATTTGTAAATATCTTTTAACCCATTGTTACCAAGGAGTTTCCCCTGTCACTTGGGAACGATGAGAGCTTGTAAAGACGAGTGAGATCCCTTACTGAAGTCCGGGAGCCCAGGCTGGGGTGTCCACCTCTCATCTCTGCCCAGCCTGGGAAGTCCCCACTCCCTTCTTCTGGAGGACAGATTTGGTTCACATCTCCAGGCTGCTTGGGAACACTCAGTGGTTCTTGGTTCAGCAGGTATTTTGAACAAACACCCAAGCATGGGCAGCTTAGGCCCAGAACCTCAGATGCTCTGCCCAGCATGATACTGGCTTGTGCAGTTTGGCTCTCTAAGAAGCAGGTACAGAGATGGAGTTAGCCATGTGAAAGGTTTATTGGGGAGTAGCTTGTATGAAAGAAAAGGGGAGGCAGCAGAACTCAGCAGAGGGAGACATCAGACCACGATGGGGTCCAGACAAAGCTCAGCCAAGCCCCAGAGTTGCTCCAGAGCAAAACTGGCCCCTCGGTTCGCTGGAATGGGCAGGCCCCAGTACACCATCTTTCTCAGTCATTAGCTGAGGGCCACCCTGGCTCACACACTGAGGCAGTCCCCATAGGAGTTAGCAGCTGGGGACTATTGGAGAACCATGGTCATCCCAGTTCAGCAGCAAATCCCTTCTGGAAGGGTGAGCTGAGAGCACACTCCCATGTTACCATCCCGACTCACACTCAAATCCTAGCCACAGAGTCTCCAACCCTGACCCTGTCCACATCTGTGTTTCAGCAGGACAGACCTTGATAGCTCTCTCTCCAGCAGGACACGTGGTAGAGTATCAGAGCAGAAGCCTGGGAGCCGCCCCTCCGGCTTTCTGCTAGGCTTCAGCCCCCGCTTCTAGCTCTGTGACTTGGGGCAGGTCACTTAGTCTTGTGAGCCTTGGTTTCCTGATCCTTATGGGCCTCATCAAAATTCCCATCTTGCCTCTCTTGTGGAGGCTCAAATGAGAAAATGGAAGCAAAGGTACTTTTCTTAAGTACCAAGCGCTGTCAGGCCTTATTATTCACTCAAGCAAGGGCAAGCAATCTATTTTTGTTTTGGTTTATTCTGTGCTCGTAAATAATCACTTTTGGTAATTGCAAACAGGGATGTATGTTGCCAAAGGATGCTCCACGCTCCTTCTGGAGATTCTGGATGTCTTCGTTTTGACCCAGCATCACCCTGGGACTGGGTAGCCTTGGTCACATCCCTGCAGGAAGGGTTTGCTGGCTGTTTTCTAGCAACTGGATCTCTTTCCTACCATCAATTTCAATTTTTACACTTTCCCCATGGGCCTGAGGCTTGGGTTCTTCAGTGGTTGAAGGCCTAGCTTTCTGCACAGGACATCCGTGACCCTTTTAGCAGGAAGTCTTTGCCAAGGGTGGCTGCTTGCTCAGACCTCCATGCATCTGGTCTACCAACAGTATTGCATTAAGGAAAAAGTGAGGGTGTTACAACTGCTAGATAAGGAGCTCAAATTACAGCTGCCTGACCTTCCCTGTGTGATGTTGGGCAAGGTGCTTGACATCCAGACTTTCCCTAGCTGAAACCATCCTTTGTGGGTTTGTTTGTTTTGAAATAGTTCAGTGCAAGGGAATCAATCATCCAAACCCAGTTTTCCTGGGTACCACCCACCTATTAGAGATCACCTACTTCTCAGTAGGTGAAGCCTGATAAATTGCAGCTCCAAGAGGTACCCGGGTGATGCTGATGGTACTTGGTCCAGGGACCACACTTTGAGAACCACTAATGTAAAACAATGATTCTCAATTGTTAGTGTACATCAGTCACCTGGGAAGCCAGCTAAAAACATAGATGCCAGGACCGCATCCCTTCAGATTTGGATTCGGTAGATCTGTGGAGGGGATTGTGTGTCCCCACTTTTAACAAGCCCTCACGTGTTTCTGATGCACATCAGGAGTTTGAGAATTGTGGCTATAAGGGCTCAATGAGTGGTGTAGACCATTGCTTCCCAAATATTTAACGTGCATATGAATTGCTTGAGGATCTTGTTAAAATACAGATACTGATTTGGTAGGTCTGAGGGTGGGACTGGAGATTCTGCATTTCTAAAAGCTCCCAGGGGCTCCCATGCTGCTGGTTCATCAGCAGTTATAGCGAGGGGGAGATCAGTGTTTCTCAACCAGGGGCGATTTTGCTCCACAGGGGATATTTGACACTGTCTGAAGGTATTTTTGTTGGTTACAGCTGGGTGTGGGAATACCACTGGCATCTAGTGGGTAAAGGCTAGAGATGCTGCTAAACAACCTTCAACCCAGGACTAACCCCACAACAAAGGATCATCCAGACCCAAATCTCAGCAGTGCTGCGGCTGAGAAACCCTGCAGCAGACAAGAGCAGTAGGAAGTTGGCTAACCAAGTGGTAATGGGCCAGGAGGGTCAGCAGAGGCTTCCAGCAGGAGCAAAGAATTAAATCAGGCCTTTCATCCAATATCAGGTGTCATCTTGCGACAGTAGGACTGATGTGTAACCACGACACTTCAACACTCCCCTAATGCTTCCTGTCCCTCTTCCACTTTATTCTTCCTCCGTGACATATGGTGCTCTCTCATATATATTTTACTTATTTGTCTTGTTTATCATCTGCTTCCTCTACTGGAATATAAACTCCAGAAGGGCAGGGGCTTCTGTTTGTTTGCTTCATTTCCATATCTGCCGCACCTAGAACAGTGGCTGGCACGTAGTAGGTGCTCAACAAATATGTATTAAATGAACAAATGAATGTCAAGGTTTTTGGAGAAACAGAAAGGAAGATGGTGGTAGGCTACAGGCAAGAAAAATGGCAAAACCATTATGTAATCCTCTTTTTGCCCAACCATTCATAATAATTAAAGACTTACTTTGCTCCAGCTCACTGGGCACAGACCCTTGACTTGCTCATGATCAGGCTGGGGATAGACTCAACAGCTGTTTCTCTTGCCTCTTGAGACATTCAGAGAAGGGCAGCAGAGTTTCCCTCAGGTGGCAGAGAGTCCTTGAATTTGTTTTTTTAGAACTGTTTGAAACATCCTAATTTCATGATGCCAGGGAAGGAATCTCTACACACAATGGAGAAAAGTAAAAATGAAAATAAATGTCTAGATCTCTTTTTAATTCACGGCTTTCTTTTTAAACTTTTCCATCTACAAAGTTCTTGCCCTGTATTTTCTGAAAATCAGAAAATCAGACCTTTAATTTGTGTGCTTATGATTGCCAGTGAGCAAGCTAGGGAGCTCAGATTCAAAGGAGCTGTTTTCAGAACATTCCATTTTCCCATTAGCATGAGTCTCCTGGCACCTTTGTGTCAATCTCTTCAGTGAGGAGAATATTACAAAAACACTTTCTAATTATTGCTGGCCTTTTATTATTTTAGGACTTCTGTGCAGCCTAGAAATGAACATCATTGCCTGAGAATTTTGTCCTTTTTTTTCCCCCCTTTTAAGCCACGTCATCCCCACGGGGTTATTTATGAAGCCTGAGCTGGCAGCATTTGTTTAATGCGTGTGTGGCCTAGGTGGTGTCACAGAGGTCAAGACCACAAAGAGAAGTGCAGCTCTTAGTTAATTTGCATTCCCTCGGTCTGTTCGCGAACAAAGGCCCACCGCATGCTGCAGCCTTCACTTCATGGTTCACTTATTTTGGTTCATTTCCTCCAAATTGAGTGGTAGATTAAGAAGGAAAAAAAAAAAACATGAAGTAAGAAAGAAAACGTCAGGTTTCCTCTCAAATGTCCTTTGCCCAATATCCTCAGCCAGGTCATTGCTGAATCCAAGAGAAGGAAGTGCCTTTGAACGTGGTGTGGCCTGAGCTCTCCTTTAGACAGGTCAATTCCATAACTGTCAGGTTCTCTCTTGAAGAGCTCCTGAGCAAAAGCCTCCCTGGTTTCCTTTGAAAGCTCAGCTGTCTTGCATCCCACCCAGAGAATTAGATCTTCTTGCACTGGCTATATTCATTCAGGATGCTTTGGTACAGATGACAGAACTGTTCTCGGGCAAGTTGAGGCAGAGAAAGAATTTATTAAAGGCTATTGAGTATCTCATAGAATCTTCAGGGGCTCAGAGCACCAGGATCGGAGCAGCTCACAGCAGGGAACGGTGCCCAGATCATGTGGCAGAATTGCTTTGTGGAGATGACAGTGCCACCCGCTGGCACAGACACCACTAATTGCAGCCCTGATGCTGGGCACCACTGCCAC
>PVKY010004031.1:0-20043 GCA_004027775.1 Bradypus variegatus
CCACCTACAGCCAAAAGAAAGCAGGGGTAGCAATACCAATCTCAGATAAAATAGACTTTAAATGCAAGGATGTTATGAGAGACAAAGAAGGCCACTACACTCTAATAAAAGGGACAATTCAACAAGAAGAAATAACAATCATAAATGTTTATGTACCCCGTCAAGGTGCCCCAAAATACATGAGACAAACATCGGCAAAACTAAAGGAAGTAATAGACATTTCCACAGTAATTGTGGGAGACTTCAACACATCACTCTCTCCTACAGATAGATCAACCAGACAGAATACCAATAAGGAAACTGAAAGCCTAAACAATCTGATAAATGACTCTGAATTAACAGACATATATAAAACATTACATCCCAAATCACTAGGATATACATTCTCCTCTAGTGCTCATGGAACTTTCTCAAGGATAGATCATATGCTGGGCCATAAAACAAGCCTCAATAAATTTAAAAAGATTGAAATTATTCAAAGCACATTCTCTGACCACAATGGATACAACTAGAAGTCAATGACCATCAGAGACCTAGAACATTCACAAATATCTGGAGGTGAAACAACACACTCCTAAGCAATTAGCGTGTCAAAGAAGAAACTGCAAAAGAAATCAGTAAACATCTAGACACAAATGAAAGCGTGAACACAACATACCAAAACTTAAGGGATGCAGAGAAGGTGGTTTAAAGGGGAAAATTTATAGCTCTAAATGCATACACTAAAAGGAAGATAGAGATAAAATCAAACAACTAGTGAAACAACTGAAGAAGCTTGAAAATGATCAGCAAACTAATCCTAAAGCAAGTAGAAGAAAAGAAATAACAAGGATTAAATCAGAAATAAATGATACCGGGAACAAAAAAACAATAGAGAGAATAAATAAAACCAGACGTTGGTTCTTTGAGAAGATCAACAAAATTGACAAACCCTTAGCCAGACTGACAAAGTCAAAAAGAGAGAAGACCCAAATAAACAAAATAATAAATGAGAGGGGGGACATTACTACGTATCCCAAAGAAATTTAAAAAATCATAAGAGGATACTATGAACAACTGTATGCAAACTGACAATTAAGAGGAAATGGATAATTTACTGGAAACACATGAACAACCTATACTGATAAGAAAAGAAGCAGAAGACCTCAACCAACCAGTCACAAGCAAAGAGATCCAATCAGTCACCAAAAAGCTTCCTACAAATAAAAGCCCAGGGCCAGATGGCTTCACAGGGGAATTCTATCAAAGTTTCCAAAAAGAACTGACACCATTCCTACTCAAACTCAAAAATTTGAAGAAAATGGAACACTACTTAACTCATTTTATGAAGCTAAAATCATTGTAATACCAAAACCAGATAAATATGCTAGAAGAAAGCAAAACTACAGGCCAATTTCCCTAATGAATACAGTTGCAAAAATCCTCAACAAAAATACTTGCAAATCGAATCCAAAGATGCATTAAATAAATCATACACCATGACCAACTGGGGTTCATTCCAGGCATGCAAGGATGGATCAACATAAGAAAATCAACCAATGTAAGACAATGCATTAACAAATTAAAAGGGAAAAATCAAATGATCATCTCAATAGATGCTGAAAAAGCATTTGACAAAATTCAGCATCCTTTTTTGATAAAAACTCTGCAAAAGGGAGGAATTGAAGGAAATTTCCTCAATATGATAAAGGGCATATACAAAAAGCCCACAGCCAGCATCGTACTCAATGGTGAGAGACTGAAAGCCTTCCCTCTAAGATCAGGAAGGAGAGA
This sequence comes from Bradypus variegatus, assembly GCA_004027775.1. Classification (NCBI taxonomy): domain Eukaryota; kingdom Metazoa; phylum Chordata; class Mammalia; order Pilosa; family Bradypodidae; genus Bradypus; species Bradypus variegatus. Next base: position 1,774 of record PVKY010004031.1, read on the forward strand.
AGGATGCCCGCTGTCACCACTATTATTCAACATGGTGCTAGAAATTCAGCAAAGTGTCAGGATACAAGATTAATGCACATAAGTCGGTAATGTTCCCATACGCTAGAAATGACCTAACTGAAGAGACATGCAAGAAAAAGATTCCATTCTTAATAGCAACTAATAAAATCAAGCACCTAGGAATAAACTTAATCAAGGATATAAAAGACCTATACATAGAAACTTAGATAATTACTAAAAGAAATAGAAGGGGACCTAAAGAAATGGAAAGATATTCCGTGTTCATGTATAGGAAGGTTAAATGTCATATTAGGGTGTCAATCTTACCCAAACTGATCTACAGATTGAATGCAATTCCAATCAAAATTGAAACAATCTACTTTGAAGACTTGGAAAAGCTAGTTATCAAATTTACTTGGAAGGGAAACATGCCTCAAATTGCTAAAAGCATTCTAAAAAAGAAAAACAAAGTGGGAGGACTTACACTTCCTGACTTTGAAGCTTACTATAAAGCCACAGTAGTCAAGACAGCATGGTATTGGCATAAAGATAGACAATGATCAATGGAATTGAATTCAGAATTCAAAGATAGACCCCCAGATCTATGGTCAGTTGATTTTTCATAAGGCCCCCAAATCCACTGAACTGCGACAGAACAATCTCTTCAACAAAAGGGGCTGGGAGAACTGTATATCCATATCTAAAAGTATGAAAGAGGACCCCTACCTCACACCTTATACAAAAATTAACCCAAGTGGATCGAAGACCTCAATATGAGAGACAGTACCGTAAAACTCCTAGAAGATAATGCAGGGAAACATCTTCAAGATCTACTATTAGGAGGTCGCTTCTTAGACATGACACCCAAAGCACAAGCAACGAAAGAAAAAAATCGATAAATGGGTACTCATCAAAATCAAAAGCTTCTGTACGCCAAAGGAATTTGTCAAAAAGGTGAAGAGGCAGCCAACACAATGGGAAAAAATATTTGGAAATATCAGAAAAAACCCATGTATCTGATAAGAGACTGATATCTTGCATATATATAAAGAAACCTTACAACTCAATGACAATAGTACAAACAGCCCAATTATAAAATGGGCAAAAGACATGAAAAGATATCTCTCCAAGGAGGAAATACAATTAGCTAAACAACACATGAAAAAATGTTCATCTTCACTAGCTATCAGGAAGATGCAAATCAATACCACAATTAAGATATTCTCTCACACCAATAAGAATGGCTGCCATTACACAAACAGGAAAATACAAATGCTGGAGAGGAGATGTGGAGAAACTGGAACTCTTATTCACTGCTGGTGGGACTGTATAACAAATGGTACAGCCACTGTGGAAGACAGCTTGGCAGTTCCTCAGAAAACTAGATATCGAGTTACCCTAAGATGCAGCAATTTCACTTCTCAGTATATACCCAGAAGATCTGAAAGCTGTGACACAAACTGGTATTTGCACACCAATGTTCATAGTGGCACTGTTCACAACTGCCAAGAGATGGAAATAGTCTAACTGTCATTCAACAGATGAGTGGATAAATAAAATATGGACTATACATACGAAGGAATACAATGTGGCAGTAAGAAGGAATGTGGTAGTGAAACACACGGCAACATGAATGAACCTTGAAGATACAATGCTGAGTGAAATAAGCTAGACATAAAAGGAGAGCTATTGCATGTTACCACTAATGTGAGCTCTGTGAACAATGTAAAGTAAGGATCTTATAATTTAGAATATAGGGGACCTAGAGATAGATAGAAGCTAGTGAAGGGGGAGTGATAATCTAATATGTACAGACATGATAATGAGGGTGAAGTTAATGGTATGGGAATGGTCAGCTGTGACTATGGTTCACTAATGGGATTATAAGTATCAGTGACACAGTGAAGGCAAACATGTTCGTAAATCATTGTTCAAAGGCATGTCACCCACAGAGCAGCACCACAAACCTAAATAAGTGTTAGCATGATATACTTATAAGGTATTGACACTGGTGCAGAGGGTTAACAACAGAGCGGTATATGGAAAAGCTACACATTACATATTAAAGACTATATTTAATAGGAATATCTTACCAACACTACACCAATACTAGGGATGAATAATTTGCAGCAGGTAAGGCTCTGGGATGCATTATGTTATGATAATTGTTTAAAGTTGAAAGTGATGATGATTGTACAACTAAGTGAAGATAATGTAAAATAATTCTTGTGATAGAATATATATTAAGTGAAATTAGGAATCCACCACCTAATAAATCAAGCCCTTGACTTGAGGCTTGCTGTTGTGAAACTTAGGGTTGTAAATGGGAGGCTGAGCCTTCCTATAATTTTGCCTATGAGGCACCTCCAGGGAGCCTCCTTTGATGCTCAGATGTGGACTTGTCTCTCTCTAAGCCCAACTCGGCAAATAAATTCATTAACTCCCCCCACCCCCCACGATGGACCTGACTCCCAGGGGAATGATTCTCCCTGGCGACATGGGACATGACTCCCAGGAATGAGCCTAGCTCTGGCAGCAAGGGATTGAAAATGCATACTTGACCAAAGGGGGGTAAAAGAAGGTAAACTGAGATCACAGTGGCTGAGAGATCCCAAATAGAGTCAAGAGACCATCCGGGAGGTTCCTTTTATGCAAGCTCCAGCTAGACATCCCAAATGGCCACAGTATGCCATGCCCTTACCAAAAGTAGTCCCCAAATACCTGGGTCCCTACCTGAGATTCTATAAAAGATTCACCACTAAGCTATTTTTCTCAGAAACTTAAATCCACCTGAGTGTTCCTATACCAGACAAGTCCTAGAACCCAGAGGCAATAGCCTCTTTAAGAACAACACTCAGACATACCCCCTTCCCCATACTGTTGACACCCCCTTTCAATATGAACAAGTGAGGATGCTCACTGCCTAGACACCCCTGAAGATCGGGAAAGTGATTAAATAAGAGGAAGGGGTAGCAACAGACAAGATAGTATTTAACAAAGGTCTATGAATACTGAAACTTTATATAAATATATATATATATTTTTTAGATGCTGGGGTGTTGGAATAGCTGGAAGGAGACAGATGACATGGTGGAACTGTAACCCATAACATCCTTTGGGATTTGCTCTATAGTTGCTCATTGAATTGTGCCTTGAACTTTTCACCTTTCTATATATACCTTATATTGCATAATGGGGAAAGAAGTGAGACCGTGGAACTGTAACCCATAACAAATTTTGCAGTTACCTATATAACTGCTTTTTGAGCAGTACATCAAAAGTTAACACCTTTCTGTTATATTTTACAATGACGGAAATGCTGAAGTTGTGGAACTGTGACCCATGACATTCTTTGAAATTTGTTCTCTATTTGTTAAATTGTATTTTGTTATGTATCTATGTTATGTATATATGTTAAAGTTGACAATAAAAAAATGCAGTAAAAAGTGAGTACAACTTGATTTATCTGAAAATAAATTTTGACTAACATTCACTGCCGATTAACACTGGAGCACTGTGGCTATTCAACTCAAAACACAGTTTAGAACCAGAAGGAACAGTATCTCTGCAAGGGAAAAGCTGGGTTAAAGAGTCAGTACACTAAAACACACACATCAACCTTAAAGAATCTCTTAGGCATCACTGCTTTCTCTTATTTATGTACAATTCTAATGAGTCGGTTTTGATTTCCAATTTACAACAAATTAAAAGCAGAAAATTACTAAGGAGGGAAAAGAAAAGACTTGCAATAGTTACAGAGATCTACGTGTGACAGCAAATTGAAAGAAGGGCCAAAATGCTGCAGAAAGGAAACATAAACCCTCCAGCTGAGGGGCAATGGCACACAGCAGACACCACCGCTCACGTGCTGCCTGCCGGCTGAGTCAGCCATCGCCACAGAGACCCTTGTCCCCAGACAAGATTCCTGGGCTTGTTCTGCGGAACAGAGTGTCACAAGGTAAAAGGAAGAGGGAAGAGTGGGGCCCACTCTGGAGGCTCGGAGCACACCTGCCGTGAACACTTAGCAGCCATCCTGCCCCTCCTCTGGCCGTCCCCAGTTCCAGAAATTTCCACTGACATACCACAGCAAAGCCTGGTTCCTTTTCCCCCAGCTGTTCTGCCCAGGCTTAGTCAAGACCCAAGGCAGGGTAGTCTGAGCTGCCAATACCCCGTCAAGACCAGCGGACCTGAGGGTGAAAAACCCAGGCGAGAAAAGGCACGGCACCTAAATTTAGTCATGGGCCAGCCAAGGTCAACCGTGGTTGGTTCAGTCCCAGGCCATTTACAAGGCGGACCCTGCAGAGAAACTAAAGTCTGACGGGCAAAAACAAGAGGCACAACCCACCAGGGCAGCACAGGGTCAAAAACACTCAGGGATGGTTCTCACAGTTCCCAAAAACAGGCAGTAAAGCGGGGCCACAGCTTTCGAAGGCCCAAGGTTCCCCTCGGCACACAGAGCCAAGGTAAAGAGCTTTGCCCTGCCCTTCAAGAGATGATGATTCAGCTGGAGCAAGACCCATTGGCTACACTGGGTTAGGAAGCCCGAATCCCAGATTCCCAGAGGCAAGGAGCCAGCCCTGAGCTGGGAGAATCAGAGAAGGCGACACAGAAGAGGATGCAGTGAAATCGGGCTGTGGAGCATGTGAGAACTGAACAAGAAAAAAGGCCAGAGGGGTCCACCGTGCAGAGGTTGGAATGGGAACCACACAAGAATTTAAGTGAACACACAAGTTCTTCACTTATACAACAAAAATGCACTAAGTACCCGCAATGAAAGATGCCTCTGGAACCAAAGAACATATAAGCTGCTCTAGACCTAAGAGAAGACATTGCTTCGGTCTCCTAATGAAGGGTTTTGAAGTCAACTCTGCAGATTTTCTCCGGTTCACAGTCCTCTGATCTGCCCTTCCCTCCTTCCCCAGCTGCCCTGGGGCCTGAACATGTGGCGCATGGCTTGCAGTGACCCTTTGTTGGTCCTTCACCGTCAGCCCTCCCTCTTGTCACCTGTTCCCCAAATCTCCCCCACAGCATGCTGTCAGCGCAGTGCCTGGCTCTCCCGTCGTGCGCAGAGCCAGCCAATCGGGTGCCCTCTCCCGGGCCCACGGGTCTTGAGAGAGGCAAACGAGAAACAAGCAGGGAGTCTGCTGCGTCCCAGCAGCAGTATCAGCACAGCCCTGCCTGCTGGCCCCTGCAGCAGCTTCTCTTTCTGACATATGAGAGAGTTTCTTTCTCTCTTGTCGCTCTCCCCTATTAGAATGGGGGTTCCACAAGGGCAGAAATTTCTGACCATGGCGTTTATTGCTGGAGCTCCAGCACCTGGAACTGTGCTTGGCACCCAACCGGAACTCATCAATATGTGCGGAATGAATGAATGAGTGAATGAATGAATGGGTGGGCCCTGGTCCTGTCTTTCTCCAGCCTGGTTTTTAGGTTCTGGCTTTGATTCTCTGAGCCACTCTATATCCTTTCAATAGATTTCCCTTTTGTTTAAGTTTTTAGCGCCTTGCCACCAAAAATCCTGGAGTGAGGGGACCTCGGCATTAATGTTAACAGGTACGTCAATTGTATTTCAGGTGCCAAACAAACTGCTAGAATGGAGCTGCTTAGCTGAGCCCCAAATCCATACTGAATGTGTATATCATACGTCCTTCCCTCTGCATCTGCGCTCTCAGTTTCTCCAAGAGATAAGACAGGGTTCAAGTCTCCTCAGAAGTATGATGTGAAACAATTTATGCTGATCATTTAAAGTGATTAGAGGTCATAAGTTGCTTAATAAATTTATTACACAGGGGGAAAGTCCTAAATTTAAAAAAAAAGCAGTGATTTTTGCTTTATTTTATTAACACAATCATTTCATGCTTCCTTAAAGTGCGCCTGGCGGAGCAATGCACAAACAACTCTTTCATGCAGCAGCACCTGCTGACACTCTTGAGGGGGAGGAAAGGTTTTCTAAATGATCTGTTTCAGATCAAAAAGAAAGAAGAAAGGGACAAGGAAAGGAAAAAGAAAAAAAGAGAAAGAGAAAAATTATATTTGAAATAAATCCAGGAAAAGTTTGGACTAATATTAAACCAACATTCTGCTTTTCAGGCCAAGGAAAGTGCCAGGTCCACTCACGTCAGAAGTTAATTTTCTAATTCACGAGCCAGAGAAACTAAAAGAGGAGCTATCCATGAACAGATATTATGGCCAGGAAGACACTTCCAGGGAAATACTCTATGTGCTTCTAAAGCAAACCAACACACAGTTATCAGCTTGGGGGAAAAGCCCCAAATCATCACCAACACTCAGTATATATTTATATATTACTGATACTTTAAATTCAACTTCACTAAGTAATAACCACATTGCACATAACGACTCTTTGAACATAGTTTGGGGACAGATTACATCAGAGTCACAAAACCATGGAGTTAAGACCATCATCAGGTGTCCAAAATTGAAAGAAATTATCCCTGTAGTCCTAGGCTTTTGTGGCAGAAAATACTGGTTTCATGTTATTTATCATTTCCATAGCATATCTATTTCATTGTTACCTAATCTGCGCAGCATTTTATGGAAGTCTGCTTGGTACCATATTCCCTTTTTGTATGTCACACCCAGGTATGACGGGACGCAACCAGATAGAGTGGGAAGACAACAGCTTTGCCTGTGTCAGACTTGACTGCCACTGAGGGCAGTGGACTCCATAGCCAGGGGCACACGGCAGGCAAGGGTGTTACTGAAAGAGGCCCAGGTGCCAGGGACCGAGGACACCTGCTGCTTCCACAGAAAACCAAGACCTGGTTTTCATCCTACCCACTGGGCTCTTCAAAAAAATGTGAGTGGGCAAAAAATACTGAGAGGAGTCCAACTCCGTTTTCAGTTCCTGATGCAGGCACTTCACAAAAGTTCATTATTTCTTATTTGCAGATCCTTAAGTTCGGTATTTAAATGTCTGCAATGAACTTCAGTAATCGTGCTGTTACTTCAAAAACTCCTGTGAACCGTTTATGATTCAGATCTCCGATGTACTGAGAAACCATGGGGTTCCAAATCCAGACCTGTCCTGAAAGCACTTAGGACGCAAAGTGGAGACGGGGAAGGGGAGAGCATTTCTGTTCCTGGTTAACCCCAACTGCAAGCTGCATTACCAACCAGCAGCCCCCCCCATGACCGGGGGCACCACTTTCCTGACACGCTGCCTGGGACTGAACCCCGGGAAACTGTGCATTTTTAAACAAGCGCGCAGCATGTTTACCCTGCTTCGGGGCAGAGCTGAGCAGGGAGATGAGCAGAAACCCCCGCCCTGGGACGAGCGAAGGGGCAGCCTCAGTCTGCGGCTCGGCCGCCCCCCGCCGATCTCTTGGGAGGTAAGAAGAGGGGACACGCGGGAGGCCGAGGACTCGGCTGGACCCCAGCGTTTCGATCAGAACAGCTGGCTTCCCAGCGACATGCGGGTGAATTACTACCACCTTGTTTACTGTGCCGCCACGTCGTGCCCAAACCCACTTCCAACACCATCCAGTCCAGGTCAAAATCAAGATGTTTCATCAAAATCACGGCGTCTGGCGCGGAGGGCAGCTACCCTGGGCTGGCTTCGCCTCTGCTCGCGGCCCCGACAGCGGGTCGCCCACTCCAGCCGCGCCTGCTCGCCCCACGCGAGGTCGCCGGGGGCGCAGCCGGAAGAAGCGGGACCGACGGGGCGGCGGGGCGCGCCTGGACCCGGGACCCCGGCGCTCGGGCGGCCGCGCCGCTCACCCACCTTCGCGCGCCTTCTGCAGCAGCGTGTTGGCCACGAGGTTCTGGATCTCCCGGGCCGGCGGCCGCCTCCGCCGCCGCCGCGGCCGCCGCCGCGCCCAGCGAGCAGCAGGGGCCTTGGCCTTCGCCCTGGCCCTGGCCGCGGGCTCCACCCCCGTGGCGGGAGCCCGAGCGGTCCCCAGGAAGACCGCCCTCAGCCGCGGCCGCCGCCGCCACGCCATGGCCATGGCCACCACGAGCGCCGCCGCTGCTGCCGCCGCCGGGGCCTCTGGGCCTGCTCGGCCCGCCGCCGCCAGGGCGGCTGCCGCGGGGATGGGCGTGGAGGATTCCCGATGGCTCCAGCGGAGGAGCGCGCGGGGCTCACGGAGGGGACGGGGCTCGTGGAGCCGACGGGTCTCACGGAGGAGCGCGCGGGGCTCGCGGAGGGGACGGGGCTCGCGGAGAGAACGGGACTTGCGAAACGGACGGGGCTGAGGGAGTTCTCTGCTGTCAGTGTCGCCGAGTCCTCGCCGCCGCCGCCGCCTTCGCCGCCGGGTCTCCTCTCGGCCCCATCGCCATGGCCGAGCGCGCGCAACTCTCCGCTCAGAGCCCCGGGCCGCTCCACGTCTCCTTTGAGACCCGCGCCATGGAGTCTCTCACCCGCAGGGGCGTCGTCCCCGGCGGCGACGGCCACTGCCGCCGCCGCCGCCGCCCGCTGCTCTCTCACCGGCCGTCACCCTGTTATAACCGCTGCCCAGAGGAGGGAGCCCCAGCGCTCCCTTCGCTGCCGCGCCCTGAGGCGGGTGCGGCGCCAAGCGGAGCACTACAGCTCCCAGGAGGTACCGCGCGGGGGCGGAAGCGGCCTGGCGGCGTCACGTGGCCTGCCGGGTGTTGTAGTCACTGAGGACCAATGGGCGCGTAGGTTACTCTGGAAGTGCCTTATCCTCGCGATATCTGGAGAGCCGGCCCGGTCGTCCCGAGAAGAGGCTGGGAAGCGGTGTCGCTGGTTCTCCGCACGTGTCTCTTCAGGCCGCGGCCCTCCGGTCGCTGGGTCGCCTTCTCCCGCGGCCTCCGAGGCCTGTGAGGAATCGAGCGCCTGGCGGGGTGGGCGGGCTGTACGCCATGGGCAAGGCCAGGTCGGCCGCGGCCAGAAGGAAAGCCCCCGCGGCCCAGGGCAAAGCGAAGCCTAACCCCAACCCCTCCGAGGTGAAAGTCAACCGGCAGAAATTCCAGATCCTGGGCAGGAAGACGCGCCACGACGTGGGGCTGCCCGGTGTGTCCCGCGCACGGGCCATTAAGAAGGTAAGCGGAGCCGCCTGCTGGGCCGGCCCGATAAGCCCCCGACCGTTCCCCCCCGCCCGGCTAGGGGCTCCCCGCGCCCTTTCCACCCCGCTGGATCGGGGTGCCCCACGCTCCCGGGACCCTTCCTCTTCTCTGGTTAAGGACCTTGCCTCCTTGTGCCCCATCCCCATCACACCCCCACCGCCAGCCCTCTGCGCCGCGCCCAGGCGCGCACCTACCCCCGTGCATCTGGGTGATCTGTCTGCGGTCCAGCAGCTCCCCTAGACCCAGTGTCCTGGGGCCAGGTTGGCGCCTTCCTGGTTTCCACGGCCTGGGGTGCATCGTTAGCCTTCAGCGAACGCGTTTTGCCTGCTTGCTCTTGACAGTCCCTAACGCTGTCCTGTCCCTGTCCCTTCTGGGCCCGCCTCCAGCCCGTCCTCCCCTCTGCGGCTGGGGGAGTGGGTGTCCCTACCCGACTTGGCCATCACATTGTCTGCTTCTTGGCACAGACTCAGGAGTCGGACTTCCAGAGTGTGGTCCAGCAACCACATACTAGCCAGCAAGTTGCATACTTCTCTGTGCCTCAGTTTCCTCGTCTGTAAACCAGCGGTAATGATTTGCATCCTAGGGCTGTTTTAAAGGGATTACATGTGTTTAAATGCTTAGGACACTGCCTCGGATAGTTAGATGTTACCTCTCGTTGACTATTTTTGTCCTTCATGCCTCTGTGCTTTTGAAGGACTAGAAAGACTTCCTGGAAAATGCCTGAGCCCCTTCAAGACCCTGGTTACGCTTCTGTTTTTTGTGACTCCTCCCTCGGGCAGGGTTATTCACTGCTTTGCTGCCATGGTGTCCTGTCAATACCTGTTATAACCCTTCTTCCTTCAGACCTTGAACTCTGCTGGCTTGGGGGCCCTGGATCAATTTATCTTTTTATCCCCTAGGTCCTTGTATAGGATGCTCAACAGATGTTTGAAGAATGAATATATCTGTCCCTGAAGCACACGAGCTTGTCCCTTGGGGAGTAACTCAGCTGCTCCCTACTGTGGAAAGTCTGCCCAGAGCTTCCATCTTTCCTGTGCTTGTGGTCCCAGAGTTTTCTGTACTTCAATTCAACAAATGGTGTTCTTTGTGCAGCTTCTGAGACATGCTCGTGGTTTGCTTATTGGAATTTATTGTTACCCCCAGTTAGATACAGTAGGTTGGTAAAAAAAAATTGAGGTCCAGAAAGAACAAGTAAACGTCCTGAGGTTACACAGCTAGTAAATGCACAGTAGGGCTGGGTGGGCACCCCAGCTTGAATGTCTGCAAAGCCTTTATGCTGCGCTGGGTAGCTCCATTCTGGCTGCTGGGGAGATGAAGGCCTTCAAGTGCTCGTAACGTAGATCCGGGCATGCATTGTGCACCCCATTTGACGTTGGAATCGAATCAAGCATCTCCTTCGTGCAGAGAGCTGACAGGATATAGACCAGGTGTGTTTATTTGATGAGACTCCCCATCAGGCACCCCGGTTCAGAGGCAGGAGGGCAGTATGGGGAAATAGGGTAGTGGAGCTCCTCAAACATTTGTCTTCACCACTTCAGCCTCCATTTTCTCAATTCTAAAATGAAAATAATAATATTAACCTTACGTCTGGCAGTGATTGTGAGAATTCAATAAAATAAAGCATTTGGTATATAGTAAGTGTTCTTTAAATAGTAGCTCTTCTTAAACTGCTTGGCTTGACATTCTCAGACTCCCTATCTGACCCCAACTTGTCATCCTTGCTTTGCCTCCTACAACCAGTTGGCCCCATAAGGCCTCCCTTACCTCTCCACATCTCTCAGAGCCGGCTCCAGTCCCCCCTCTCTGGTGCTTTCTCAAGCTCCGCAGCCCAGGTAGGATGGGTCGCTCAGCCTCCTGTACTACGCAGGTGCTGTGGGCCCTGCTCCTGCTCTGCTGAAGGCCTGGAGGGGGCCGTTGCTGCTTCCTCCTGGAATCCCCGGTGCTCAGCTTGCCGCCGACATGCAGGCATTTGAAGGGGTCAGAAGTAGAATGTGAGTTCTTGGGAAGATCGTGGTTGGAGAAAGTATACATGGTTAGGAAAGCCAAAATCCTTAGAGAAGGAGTCACGTTTAAGCTCTGAAGGGTGAGTAGGGTATTCCCAGGCAGGGATTAAGGCACATTTCTGAGGAGTAGAGATTGGGCAAGGTGTGGGGTAGTATAGCTCAGAGCTGTTTGGAGGGAGACCAAGCTGGCCAGGTGGATTAAAGTGCAATGTGTTCATAGGGTTCACAGGGCCTGCCAGGTGGGTTGGGTCACTGCGTTGAGTGTAGGGGCGCACAGGGCCAGCAGATGAGTCGGGGTGCGATGTGAATGTAGGGGCGTACAGGGCCAGCCAGGTAGGTCAGGATGTGACATGAGTGCAGGGGTGCCTGGGGCTGGCCAGCTGGGTTGAGGTGCAGTATGAGTGTAGGGGTGCACAGGGCCTCCTAGGTGGGTCAGGACGTGACGTGTATAGGGCCAGCGGGGCCAGCAGGTGGGTCAGGATGTGACGTGAGTGGGTTGCATGGGGCGGGCCAGCTGGGTTTCGTCTGCGACATCCCTGGGAAGTAGATGTGTCCTGTGTGTGTCCTCTCCTCCCAGTAACCACGCGTGCTTTGGGGCAGCACTTCAAGGCAGCAGTGCGGCGGCGGCCTTTGTGTTTACACTGCCTGGGTTCAGATCCTGGCAATGTCACTTTGTAGCCGTGAACCAGTCTTTTCACTTCTAAAATAAGTTATAAAATGATAATAATAGTTTATATTTGAATTAATCCCTTACAATGGATCCTGCGTTGTGCTCTGAATCTGTACTTCTCATGGTACTCTCTCTTTTTTTAGCATATATAATAAGAGATTTATTTTTAAGGAATTGGCTCACAATTTTGGGGGCCAGCAAGTCTGGGAGATTCGTAGACAGGTTGGCAGACTGGCAATTCCTGCGAGAGGGATGTTGTGATCTGAGTCTGAAATCTGCAGAGGCAAGCAGGCTAGAAATTTGTAGGGGAGTTGATGTTGTAGTCTTGAGGCAGAATTTCTTCTCTTTTTGGAGCCCTCGATTCTTTGCTATTAAAGCCTCCCACTGTTTGGATGAGGCCCATCCACATTATGAAGGATAGTTCTCCTTTACTTGAAAGTCAACCAGTTGTCTGTGCTAATCCCATCTGCAGCGTATCTCCATAGCAGTATGTAGACCAGTGCTTGAGCAAATAACTGGGAACCATAACCTAGTCAAACTGACAAATAAAATTAGCCATTGTATTAGCCATGCGGATTTCACCTACAGTTGCCAGACATAGCAAATAACAATACAGGGCACTCCATTAAATTTGAATTTCAGATAAACAATGAACAGTTTTTAGTGTACATGTACCATCTCATGGTACTCTTAAGAGGTAAGTTTCTTACAGATGAAGAAACTGAGACCTGGAGCAGTTACACAGCTTTCTTAAAGTCGGAAGTGGTGGCATTGAGAGCCAAACCCAGGCTCAAGTGCTTCTGACAGCAAACACGCAGGCAGCAGTCACTCTGGGCCAGGCTTGCTTCTAGGTGATCCTCACACATTGATAGCTGCCAGAGCTGGGTACTCCTGCCACCTCCCTTTTACAGAGAAGTTGAGCACCATCCAGAGCCGCTGCCCCCTCCCACCTCCCTGTCAAGGAAGCAGTAGGGCCAGGAATCAGTGTCCGCGCCCTGGGACCACAGCCTTGAGGCCCTGCAGGGACACAGCGGTGGGTGCTCAGGAAGTGCCTGCAACAGAAAAGCATGGGAGCTGGTGCCTGCCCACAGATTTTTAACAATTTTTATTTTTTCCTCATTATAAAAGAATTGCAAGCTCAGTAATGTACCGCACTTACATGTGTTATACGTATGTGAAACAAAAGTCACCCTTAATCACATCACACATTTTGGGAGGACGTTACAAAATGGGGTCATTCTAGACATATGGTTTGGCTATTAAAAATTTTTTTTTCTACCACTTCACTTTTTTTTTTTAATTAGAAAAGTTGTATGTTTACAGAAAAATCATGCAGAGAATACGGAGTTCCCTTCTACCCCCCTCGCTTTCCCACCTTGCATTGGTGTGCCACATCCCTTTTAGACAGGACATGTGACGGTGCCATTCACGTAACCATTCCCTCTTTATTGGAATGTCAGGCTGTGTTTATTTTACCTGTTACAGACAACATGCTGTGTAGCTGCAAAGTCCCAGCTAAGACCCTGCACACATACTGGTTTATTGCCTTAGAATAAATTCCTGGGAGCAGAGTTGCTGGGTAAAGGGCGTGTGCAATTTTAACAGTCCACTAGTGTTTAAGTTTCGAGGGAAGGGATCTCACGCAGCTTTTACCACCTCTCAGCGTTGCAGTCGCACCTGTGGTGGTCCGTGTATCTGGGTGCAGCACTGACGGTTCAAGACAATGATGCTGGCTTGTCTGGGCTAACCCAAATCTGTAAACCAAATCCTGTGCAAGTGAGGTTGACTTCATCTGCCTTCCTGTTTGAACAGCGACCAGACTGTGTCCAAGAACCATCCTAAACCTTGATGGCAGAGGTTAGGCCTTGAATCTGAAATATAGGCAGCAGAGTTTGTATTTCAAGACAAAACCTGGGCTTTTCTTTCTCTCCCTGGGTAAGGAACAGAAGAACTGAAACGGAAAGGCCTTTTCTCCTTAGTTTTGGGGAGAGGAAAGTGTGGAAGTGAGATTGCTTTACTCTATTCTGGAACTCCAGAATTTGTAACCTTCAGTGCCGCCTTTGCCTTTTGGAATGTTGTCCATTTATCGGTAATAAATTATTGACCAGATCACACGTGCTATCTGCAAGATCAGCTAAGGAATCACTTTGGGGTTTTTCCCGTCTGTTTGAACTTAGAGTGGAAGGCAGTTGGAACTGCGTTCTGAGGATCCCCAAATTCTCCAAGGCTAGAGTAAGTGTCATATTCAGTATGCATAAAATATTATTTAAAGAGAAATACGTAAGTCTTGGTTGCTGACCCTGAGGCACAGCCCTTGTCAAAGTTGCTAAGTGCAATTTGTATGAAATCACGTTGAGCGTGTTAAAAAGCCTACCTTGGAGATCTGTGGAAAGGACCGTTAGTGATCAGAAACCCTTAAATAAAAAAGGGAAGAAAGTGATGATGGGAAGGATCGGAAGTTGTGGGGCGCTCCCTCGGGGTCCCTGCTGCCAGGGTGGCAGTGCTGGAGCCGGTGGCCACACGATTCCCACGCATCGCCATGTTTTCCATCCTGAGAATCGGGTCTGTCTGACCATCCCAGGTGGCTCTTGACCTCAGTTGGTTAGTTCCACCGAGATTGTGAGCCGCTCTTCAGGAAGGAGAGTGGTCGAAGGCTAACTGACCTGTTTGAAAGGAAGTGTCCCTGTGTGCGTGCGAGGCTGGCTTGGGAGCTGTAGGGCCTGTTAGTCTGAGGCTGTCCTAAGGTAGCCTCTTCCTCTTCTTTCCTGACATTCCCAAACAGTAATTGATCCTGTCACATCATGCTCAATTTACAGATTTATGGTCTAAGGGATGTGCGCGTTCTCTCTAGATTTTCCTGAGAATCGTAGCCCAGGTAACAAGAACTGGGGTGCCTGTGGCTGCAGAAAGACAGGCACGTCACGGATGAGTGACAGCTCTGCCTGCAAACAGGACAGGCCTCAGAGCTCTTGTTGGCATAGCTTTCCAAACAGCCTCTGTCCTTACGGGTGCAGTCGTGGAGCCGAGCACGTGAGACAGTACACACAACGTCTCCAGGCATCTTCTGTCTGTTGAGAAACATGTTGCTTCCAGAGCGGAGGGCACTGTGGGTCTGAGTAGAATCCCTTTGCCATCCCTGATGCCGAGCTGTAGATGCATGAGCTCCACCTGCGTCCTCTCACTTGCTTTCTGCCCCAAACCTTGTGCTTTAAATAGTGAGTTATCACTAGGCCTGAGAGCGCTAAACGAGACACTTGTAAGACTGTTGCAGGTGACACTTTTGCTGCTCTCTGCAGCAGGCTTTCACTCTGCCTGTTTCCCTCTCAGTCCCTTAGCACTGAGCTGGACTCTTCATAACAAAAATAAGAGATGCAAAGTTGGGTGACATGGGCACAAGAGAGAGCAGACGACGGGGCCCCTGGACCACCTGGGGCCGAGGCATCTCTGGACTCTGGTCCAGAAGGCAACAGGAAATGACACGAAGGCTGCTTGTGACACTGTTTAGCCCCTCCACTGAGCGCCAGAGTATGAAAATAGGGGATCGTAACTCACATTATTTGCGAAGGCTTTGGCTCCTGAAACATTCTTGAAATGATGAAAATTGCCTTGGAAAGATGTGCAGAACTAGTTGATAGCTTCCACTGTTTAGGCAGCAGAGGGGATTTTCAGTGCATTGTAATATTCCGTATTCACAGTTTGAAGTGAAATCAAGAAAAATGTTTTTTTCACATCAGTTTCTCCTTCCACATTTTGAATATTTTGATTGACCTCTCCAAATGGAATGTGCTGTCTTTTCCTGGATTGATAAAAGAGAAGGCTAAATTAAAGGAGCAGGCAGTGCTTGCTTTTGTCTGGAAAAAGCTAGTTAGCTACTCCAGCCTCGCTGCTGCTTAACACCTTCCACTCTCCTTTCTTCTAGCTCCTATTTTGACCTTAAATTTCCCTCACACCCTGGGAAAGTGGCTTATGCCTGGAGCAAAAGACCAGGTCTGTCTCCTCCTGAATTAAAGATAATTCAGATCCAAAACTCAAAACCTGAATGGCAAGAAAAAAGTTGTCCATATACTCTCCCTACCCTCTTTTCCTTTCCCCAGCATATGTGTATTCCTTCAAAGTGACTTTCACAAATTAAGAAACATCCAGGTCCTGGGACTAAATCAGGACTTTCAAATAACCTACTGCGATGCGACTGTGGCGGGTTTGTCAAGCTGTTGAGTCAGATCTGTTTACAACCTTGTATTACATACAAAGGCGTAACTAAGTTTACCCGGAATACCTTCTAAGGAAAATAAGCCCCCTCTCCCTCGATCACGGAAGGAGTCTAAACTTACTCCACTTTTCCAAATGAATCAGGTCTACAGCTACACTCTCCTGGATCGTAATACAGCCGCTGCTGCTGAGGAAGCACTTGAGTGTCCGTTTAGCTCGGCTCTTTTTCGTTTTCACCCTTCCTCTTTTCAGCATTGACAAATAGACTCTGGCGAGGGAAGAAAATAAAGTAATTGCACCACTTTCAATGAGAAGGACTTGGATTTCTCTTTTCAGAATTCTGCCCCTGGTAGGGAAGGCCTGGTGTGGCTTGAAGTAGAATTTACTTGAACTCTGGCATCACAGTGAAGGGCTCTGAACTTAAATATGCTCCGTCCCGATGCCCCCTTTTGTACAAAATGCAGGAACTTGCTGTAAGATTATTTTGTGATCTGTTTTTCAGCATACCCAGACTTTGTTAAAGGAGTTCAAAGAACGGGATAAGTCCAATGTGTTTACAGATAAACGCTTTGCGGAATACGATAGCAACATAAGCCCAGAGGAAAAGATGGCGAAGAGGTTTGCTCTGGAACAGCAGGTATGGAAAGACAGGGGACCGGGGCCTTTTGTTGTGCCTTTCGCATAGTCACGCTCAGGAAGGCTGTTTTCCCCGTCGCTCATTTATTCCTTCACAGGCACTTGCCCCTTGGTACGGGGAGGGGGGTCTCCAATCTGTGTCTGTCTGGCGGGGCCAGAGGGGAAGTGGTCTTCTGCAGACGCTAGTGGGTGGGTAATATCTCAACCAGAGTAACGCAGCCATGGGTCCTGGGGCCCTGGACCGAACTGCCCCCTTGAGCTCTGTTGGGTGGGGGGGAGCGAATGAGCTGAGGAGTGCTCCTGGTGGGTGAACCTGGCCCTGTGCATTCTGTTTATTTCTGAATCTTTGCTTACCCAGAATCATCCTCAGGCTGCTCAGGATACATTGTCAAATTTTGAATACAATGGAAAAATAATGGAGTTTTGCTAATAAGTGAATGGGGCAATGTTGGGAAACTGATTTTTTTTTCCTCTTATGTAAGCGACATCACGAGAAAAAAAAAAACATCTGCAACCTAAATGAAGATGAAGAATTAACACATTATGGCCTGTCTTTGGCAGATATTGAAAAGCTTAATGACATTGTTGATAGTGACAGTGATAAGGAAGAAAGAGGGACATTGTCAGGTAAGGCTGGGGGACGTGCCATGCGGGCCTTCTAAGAGGTTGAGGGAGGTGGACAGTTTGCTCAGCGCTGTCTTCCTGTTCTTGGAGACACAGAAAATAATGTTGTTGGATAAAAGCATCACTGAGCATTATTCTCTTGAAAAATTCTGAATGTAACAAATTTTAAATTTCAAAACTTTAAGAAGGTGTGTATATGTATATATAGACAGGAGGATAGATTTAAACTTTAATAGGCTGAGAAAATACCTTAATACTCATTATCTTACTTCAACCTCATAATAGCCTGCTGTAGCCATGAGCTCAGAGAAATGACGCTTCCCAGCGTTACACAACCTGGGAGTTGCAGAGGTTTTGGATCAAACCCACTGTCGTAACACAGCTCTTTTTTTTTTTTTTAATTCAGTTTTATTCAAACACATGCACGTAACATACAATCATCCATGGGATACAGTCAGCCGTTCACAGTATGATCATCTAGTTATGCGTTCATCACCATAATCTATTTCTGAACATTTTCCCTACATCAGAAAGAATCAGAATGAGAATAAAAATGAAAAAGAACACCCAAACAATCCCCCCATCCCATCCCATTTGTCATTTAGTTTATCCCCATCTTTCTACTCATCCATCCATACACTAGATAAAGGGGGTGTGATCTACAAGGTTTTCACAATCACACTATCACACCTTGCAATCTACGTTATTATATAATCATCTTCAGGAGTCCAGACTGCTGGTTTGCAGTTTGGTAGTTTCAGGTATTTACTTCTAGCCATTGCAATACATTAAAACCTAAGAGGTGTTATCTATATAGTGCATAAGAATGTCCACCAGAGTGACCTCTCGACTCCATTTGAGCTCTCTCAGCCACCGACTCTATTTCATCTCATTTTGCATCCCCCTTTTGTTCAAGAAGATACTCTCAGTCCCACGATGCCGGGTCCAGATTCGTCCCCGGGGGTCATATCCTGCATTGCCAGGGATGTTCACACCCCTGGGCGCCGGGTCCCACGTAGGGGGGAGCGCAGTGAGTTTACCTGTCAAGGTGGCTCAGTTAGAGAGAGAGAGGGCCACATCTGA
>PVKY010004032.1:0-20091 GCA_004027775.1 Bradypus variegatus
TATCACTTATAAGAGATGACTAGGAATAGCAAATTCACAGAGATAGACAGTAGATTAGAGGTTACCAGGAAATGGGCAGTGGGGAAAGGGGAGTGTTTGGAAAAAAGAGTGAATTTTCTGTAACATGGATTATATCTCAATAAAGATATTAAAAATATCTGCAGACATAAGAAAATCATGAAAAAGAGAATTGGGGTCTTCCAATAAAGGTATGCTCACAGAATAGAAAGACCTTTTAGAAAATCAAAAAACATGATCAGAAATGAAGCATTCATTAAGAACAATTTGGAGTTAAAGTTTAGGAAAACTACCAAAAAGTAGAGCAAAAATGACAAAAAAGATGAAAAATAGGGGAGAAGTGATATGAAAATTATGGTAATATATCACAGAGATCAATCCTAAAAGTCCAATATGTGGATAATAGGATTTCAAAAAAAAAAAAAAGAATTGGGAAAATGGAGAAGAAATAATTACAAAAATAAATCAAGATAACTTCCTAGAATTGAAGGGCTTGAGTATCAAAACTGTAAGAACCTATCAAGGACCCAGTGGAATGGATAAATGAGCCCAAGTCGAAACACATAATCGTATAATTTCAAAACATTGGGGAGAAAAAGAAGATTCTTCAGGCTTCCAGGGATTAAAAAATGAAAAGAGATCGTATAAAAAGATCCATAATTGAATGTTTTTGAAATTCTCAACAGCAGTAGTGGAAGCTAAATGTCACTGGAGTAATTAATATCTTCAGTATTCTGAAGGAAAATGATTTCCAACCTATTGGAAATTAAATCAAGTGTGAAGTTTTCATATAAGCCCAATTAAAAAAAATTTACCTCACAATCATCCTTTCCTAGGAATCCACTGGAGAATGAGCTCCACCATAATAAATGAGTAAAACAAGAGGCAGGATCCAAGAAACAGTAACCCAAAAAAGAACAGAAGCAAGTGGTTTCTCCAAAATGTTAGTGAAGGGAGGGTCCTTGAATAGCAGCTGCTTGCAGGTGTAGAGGGCAACCAGTCCATACTGGAGCGGGTCAGAAGGCTACAGGCATTCTCAGAAAGATGAAATTGATGTAATATTTGATGCATTTGAATGAATTGAGAAGAGATTTAGGCAGTTGGTGGACATTTCGGGGTATAGCAAGTGATAAATAGAAGGAAAACTCATATTGTTTAGGAAAGGAAAAGATTGAATAGGAAAGGAAGAGTGATAGTAGTTTATTACATGGCACATTGTGAACAGAATTTACATAGTCATAATAATGTAAACACTGAATACTGTTTTAATAAAATTATGTAATAATCATATTGGGGGTGAGTAGATGGGAAGTGTGCTTATGTGGAGAGAAAAGAGAGAGGATTGAGGGCTAAATTCTCATTTTAACATTTGGGCCAACTCAAAGGAGTTTTTGCTTCCAAAAGGCCTACCCCAAATGAAGCATACAAGAAGAGATGACATGGGCCTTTCCTAAATATAGAATTGGGAGATTTTGAGAAAAGCACTGAAGAAAGGATATGTAAAGCCACCTAAAAGTGAAAGGACCAAGGATGTCTGGGAAATGGCAAATAGCCCCAATTATTTGGATTGCACTGATTTCCAAACTTTGCAGCACATTATAATCATCTGGGAAGCTTAAAAAAAATCTGGATGCCCATGTCATACTACATACCAGTAAAATCAGACTTTCTGAGAGTAGAAGCCAGACAACAGTATTTTTTAAAAGATCTCCAAGTGATTCTGAAGTGCAGCCAGTATTGGGAACCACTAGAGTAGAGTGTGTGAGGAGGCTAAGACTGGGAGGGCAGAATAAAAAATGATTGTGAAGAGTTTCAAATACCCACTATGGAATCTGGTTGCTAATAGGTAATGGGCAGCCATTGAAGTCTTTTGAGCTAGGAGTAAGGAGTAATGCAATGTGGTGTTTTGGTACGATTAATGCACAGAACAAATTCAAGGAAGTGAGGCCCCAGAAGCAAGGAGATCACTAGCTAGACTAATAGACCAGTAGTCTTAACTCGAGAGAAGTACATGGGATAAGTGAATTAGATGTGTCCATGGTGTCACCAAATCCTCTCTGCCTTCTTGAAAACAGTATTGTTCCTCTCCTTTCTGCCCTGTCCCCGCTTCTGGCACACGCCCATCCTCGTGGTCTCCCAGAAGGCTGCGAGAGCCACCAAGAGGCAGTATAGGCAAAAGCTTTCTCCCAGGAGTTGGAGGCGAGCTTCGCTCTCTACTTGGTGGGTATCCCTGGGAGAATAGTCCCTGTACCCGAGAAGCTGTAAGGACCAAACAGAAGTGACGGGCGAAAGGGCATGTAGCCCATTGCGCCAAGAATAGAAGGGGATAGGATGGCCTGAGATCCCCTTAACCATTCCCCAACTTTTTCAGTCATCACTGACCTTTCAGGAGGGAAAGGAACGCAGCAAAATCTTTATTTTGTTCTTTGCTTAGTATCCGCCTGTGGTGAGAGATTTACTCGCCTGTAATCGTCATGAACACGGTTATAATGGTCAAGAAGTCCAGGTTCTCGTTGTCGCTGGTCTCTTCACTCTTGAACTCTCAGCGTCCCCAGAACGGAGCATTGGCCACTGTGTAAATACTAGCTATTCGCCGAATGACTGAAGTAAAGAGAAAGTGGACCCTAATGGGCACGGTGTTGGGTGACCCGCAGGCTTGTTATAGTTTCTTTGCCGATGGAAGGGGGGCGGGGATAGGGAGAAAAGCCAAGTCCAGGCCATTAGCTGATTATTTTTTTCGATTTTCCCAATTGCGGCGGGCACCACCTAAAGAAAGCAGCATTCTCTGATGACCCAAAATGTCGGAGAGGCGTGCGTGTGTGTATTCAGTCCCTCGTGGTAACCGGCTCGAAGCTCTCGGTTTTCAAAGGCGGCCTAGAGCCACCCCATTGGCGCACTCACATGCATGATGTGAGACATCCAAACACCTCTTTCACACAGTGGCAAACACCCCAGCCTACTCGGCGGCGCCATGCACGTGACAGTTTTCGGGCTCTCGCAACTACGTGGAAATTTGGAATAGGTCTGCGGCTGCACAAAGCCGGGGCGCCGGGGTCCCTGCGCCTCCACCCCGCTCGTCACCGCCGGGGAGCCGAGCAACAGGGAACAGGGGGCCCCGCGCGCGGCGCTTGCACCGCGACACCCCTGCTCAGTACTTCGGCGGCCGCAGCCCGCCCAGTGCTTCGGGGCTTCCGTGAGTCCCCCTGCGCGCCCCCGCCCGCCGGGGAGCGGCTCCCGTGGCGGCGGCGATCCGGGTGCGGGCCCTGCGGCCTAGGCCATGTGGGACCCGCGGGTATCTAGGTGCGTAGCGGGGCGGGAGGCAGCTCCGGCTATCCGGGATCCGCACTCCTTCCCGGCGGGAAGAGGCAGGGCGCGGGGCCTGGCGACACCCGAGGCGGCGGCTGACGGGGTTTCCGTGTCAGCCACTTGGGGTGCGCGGCCATTCAAGTGCAGACCTAGCTGGACCGCGCCGGGTAGGGCGCTGGGGACGGCTCCGACCTCCTCGGCCCAAGGAGACGGGGGCAAGCACTGCGACAAGTCTGCGGCGGCGCGCGGCCTCCCTCGCCCCCCTACCGGGGTATCAAACCCGCGGCTCTCTGCCCGCCTCCCACATCCTGTGGGAACAATGGGGCTGCCAGCGCGCGCCCCCGGGGCAGCACTTGGAGCTGGCAGGCGCCGGGGTGCAGCGGTGCGCGGGAACCCTGCTTGGCTGGAAGGTTGGGATTTGCCGGGAACTTGGAGATCGCCGGCGGCTTCCAGTCAGGAGGAGGTTCGCGTTTCCAGCCCTCTGCTGGCTTCTCTCCCGCTCTCGGATAAACGAGTACGGGGGCTGGGGTAGTAGCAGGGGCCAAGACGGGGAAGCGAAGTCCTCTGGAGGCCCAGCTCAGCCCGGAGAAGCCCAAGCTTCCGCCTTGGAGAGGTTTCAAACGTGGGCTTCGAGCCTGTTGTCCGGGAGGCGCAACCCCCTCACCCCCCGCCCGCGGAGAGCCCTATGCATTTGCAGGCGGGCTGAGACAGCGCCTGCAGGGCGGGCCAGCTCTGCTCGCAGCTGGAGATGTTTCTGGGTGGTTGTAAGCTTTAGTGCCTCCTAGAGAAAATTTTTAGCGAAGTGTGCAATTTGAAAAATAAAGAAAAAAATTTTTTTAAAAGAGGACAGCTAGGCTCTGAGACCTTCAGTTCTCTGACCTACCCCAGCCTAGTTGCTGTTGGCCCTTCCCTTAAGTGGGAAGGAGGAGCAGAGAGCAAGGGGCCTTGCATTCCTGTCAGCCGGGTTCTCCTGGGCTTCTCAGCCTCTTGTTGATCCTTCTCGGGTCCAGGCACTTTTTTTCAGGCAACCAGGAAGAATTGTTCCTTTGGTGAGCATTCTCTTTTGTGCTTTATTGAAAAAAGCACTACTTTATAAGGAAGATCAGAAGTTTGTTTCAGCTTTTTCCAGTCAGGCCTGTTTTATAGGAAGTACCCTTTGCTAGGCTTTGCATCATCTGCAAGGGGCTGGAGGTGCAGTGGATTCGCGCTGCACTCGCCCTCAAAGTCGGATCCCACTGCCTCTTGCAGGTGGGTTTCTCAGTCTTTTTTTTGACCAAGACCCATAATAGAGACCCACATACATACCGAAGTATAAAAATGAAACAAGAGCTACATATTATATTTGTTTGCTCTACAAGGAGAGACACAATATTTTCTATTCTGTTCATCTATTCTATTCTGTTTTATGCTAACACTCTATTCTATTCTGTTCTGTTCTATTCTATTCTATTCCGTTCCATTCCATTCTTTTTTTAAAGCTGATCATGATCCATTAACTTGATTTTTTTGTTTGTTTGTTTTACTAATTAACCATGAAAGACTTGGCTTTAGTTGGCAACTGCAGGCTCTCTTTGGGGCATCCCCAGAGAGGCTGAGGAGATGGCCAGCGTTTACCTGGGACCTGGCTCTGGAAGGAGGGAGTTGGTATAGGACATATGAGGGAGCCTGAAATTCATACTTGTATAAGGATTTTCATACTTGAGTAATGAGATTGCCATAAGACATTGCTGTGGGATTCAGACCAGTAATGTTTGAAAAGGTTCTGGTTACTATGGTTCCAGCTCTAGGCCCATACCTAGCCCAGCCTGCTGCAGTTGAGCTCAGTGGAGCTTTGTGTGAGTCCTGGGGAGGTAGGGGCATAATGGCTCCTTGCCATCATGCCTTTTTTTGGAGGAAGGAAGAAGGAGGGTGCTGCAAGGATACAGCCAACTTTGGAATCATAAATTCAGAAGGGAATTCTTTGATTTTCTCTTGGAAGTTCACAGTTGTAGTGTCAAGAGGTAGACCATGACAATTTTACAGATAAGGAAACTGAGGCCCAGAAAGGCCATTCATTGCCTGCCAGTCATTACCAACTAGTTAATGGAATTCCTGAGATTAGACACCCACCCTCTTGTCTTTCCAACCCATAGCTTTCGGGGACAAAGTAGAGACTTCATCCTTGGGGAATTCATAAACTTCTCTTTGCTCGTTGGTTCTGCTTTCCTGTAACCATACCAAAGGCTTGTTTCCTTGGTATATGCCCTATTATTGTTTACCTTTGCTTCTTGGGTTGAAATTCTTTTAGCAACCAAAGTAGACTTTGCAGGTCCCATGTGGGGGATGGAAAGTGATTCTGAGGATTTTTAAGAACCTACACGGAGTTGGGTCGTAGGCCACTGCCAAGAATGTGGCATTGCTTTTATTGACTTTGAGGAATGATCTCTCCCCTGCCTTTCCAGAAGGGGAAGTGGCGCTGACAGGCCAGTGCTTTGCCCTCAGTTTTCTGGCCAGTGACAGCAGCTGAGTGTGGGCTCACAGCTTTTGTAATAAGTTTCCTTGGAGTGCAACCTGAGATTCTTGAGGCCAAAAATACCCTGTTCTAAGAAATCTGTACAAGAAAGAGGAATGTTGGAGAAATGGACATCTCCTTAGCAAAGATGATGCTTTAAATTAAAGCACAGTTTAATAGTGGGGGCAGTGGCAGTGGCAGGGAGGACTGTTGAATTTAAACTTAGAAAATATATATATATTGTACCAGATAAACAGGCATCTCTGGAGCCCAAAAATGTTATAGTACCCAAACCAAGAACAGTGGGCTTCCTTTGGTAAGTGAGGCTGTCCTTTCTACGTGTCTAGATATTTTTCTTAGACTTGAATTTCTTAAGTAAGTATTGCTTTGTTTCATTGTTTTGTTGGAAATCTGGAAGGGTGAATAATCTCCATCCATGATTCCTGGACCTAAATTAACTCCGTCCTTTGCCTGGGTGTCGAACCTCAGTGTGAATGCCCACTCTGCCCTCACAGTGGCATGCTTGTCTGAACACCCATGAGCCTGGCCAGCTGGAAGGACTCCCTCTGTGTCTGTCTGATCCAAGCCCAGTCTAGGTTTAGCTATATCTGTGTTTAAAGTTCCAGGGACATTTAGGTTGGGGTGTTTCTCTTTTTAAGTACTATGTTCTCCTGTCAGTGGGGGTAGTGTCAGGTCAGAGTCATTTAAGAATTCACACAATTCAGTGAGTCAAAGTTTTAAGTAGAAAGTTTAAGATCTGTTAGAGGAAGATAGCAGGTGGGAGCCAGTGAAAAGAAAGAAAATGGCTCTGGCTCTCTTTCTGAGAGCTGCATTTTAAAAGAAAAAAAAGAAGGGTGTCCGCTGAGTGGTGTCCTGTGCCTTGGTTGGGTGAGGGGTTATCAAATTCTGAGCTGATTGGTTGCTAGGGTTCTGATGCACTACTCTTCTTTGAAGCACAGCTGCATTATCTGTTTGGAGGGAGCACGCCTTTTCCACATGCTTTTGGTCGTTCATCTTATAGACATACCTGATCTTGCTTTATCTGCCTTTTGGGGGTTGAGGCACCACCGTGACTGGAGTTTTTAAACAGCCTTCAACCCGTACTTTATGGCACATCTGGTTTCTGTGAGATAAGCTGCTGGTCCCCTGGGTCAGAAATTCCTTCTATATGTTAGACTCTTTTTCTGGGGTCTGACATTCCTGCCTTTTACTTTTAATAAAATTGGCAAAAGTTTGGGTTGAATTTGGGTTAATGCTTTAACTTAGCTCGAGGCAACCTTTGCAGGGAGCAGGGGCATCGTGTTCTTTCTTTAGCTACTTACAGCTGAGTGGGGACGCAGTTGGGGGAGATTTGCCTCGAACCAAGCTTTAGCATTATTAAATTGATGTTTGGGCATCTTCCACTGGAACGGGCTGATAGTGATGCTTTTGCTGTGGCAGGAGCAAATTCTCGAATTTTTGTTGCAACAGGAGTATGTTTTCAGAATGTTGCTGGTTAGTTATGGCTGCTATTGACCTAGTGACAAATTTAATTAGACATTGTAAGAGGCAAGGAACAAAAAGGAAAATTAATATAAGGATAATTAATAGCCCAGTGAGGGGGAGCAGAATAGCTCATAGAGGCATAGAAAAGAATGAAAGAAAATTTGAGAGAAAGTTTTCTAACCAAGAGTCGTCTACATTTGCTAGACTATATTTTATTATGTTTACATTTTGTTTTAGTACTCGTAAGTTTTGTTCGACTTGTCCTGTATTATTAATGTAAAAAGAACAGTTACATTTATTATTGCACAAGTTCCTCCTGCTGTTGTGGTTAGAATGTCTAGTGCTCTTCTATTTTGTATGACTACTTTAGCTAAACTATTTAAAGATTGTACTTATTTTTCTAATGCCTCAATAGTGGCATTCCATGTTTGTTGTAGCATTTGGGGTATATTTAGAGTGGAAGATTCTAGCATAGGAAACCAATGGACCAAAAAAGGCTACGATATATAGTGTGACCTAGCCCTGGGTGTTTTAAAATTAGATTGATGTGTCCTTGGTTTGGTTTTAGCATTTGAGTTTGTGTTCCAAAGAGGTCTAATTCTCTACGTTTTTGGGTTTTCTTGAAACTCATTTCAAGAAAAGGTCCTAAATTAGGAATTTGTCCTGAGGAGGCCATTTCAACAGGGGCTAGGATTTGAGCATTGGGAATTAGCATGGCAATAGTACAAGTTTCTGTCCACCTTTCTGGGAGAAGCAAGTATGCTGTATCTCGCACAGGAAATAATACCTGGTGCCTATGAGAGAGAGAGCTTTTGAAGGTCCTTGGAGTGGACATAACAGGAGTTAGTAGGGAAAGAGACAGTTTGGGGATTTAAGTTTTCATTTCCATTAAACTGTTCATCTATGCATAGAGGAGAAAAATGAGGTTTGCAGGAGTCTCGCTGACTGATTGGACTTTGGCATATCATGTTGTGGAAAAGGAGTTGAAGGAGATTATTTCTTTTTGGTATCTTTGGGAATGAGGTATTGGGAGTTTGGGTCAAGGTTGTTTGGGACAAAAATTTCTATTTTTAAAGCCCTTGCGGCGGCGGCGAAGGTGCTGGGGTTTATGGACATTATTTACTATTTGGAATAGAGCTTGGGGAGACTGTTTAGGGGCATGATTTAGATATAGACATTCTTTTGATGTGGAACTATGCTCTCCTAAGTTCCATAAAGGTTTCATACTTATATTTTTGGTAAAATGATTTTCTGTTAAAGAGTTGCCCTGTGCAAGTTCCTAGGCTCAAAAGTGGGGTGTTGTTTAAGGAGCTATTGAATATGATTATGTCTTCGATGTATTGACTTGTAGTATTTTGTACATTAGATCCCCAAAATAAGAAGCTAGTATGATTGGCATATGTAATATGGTTATTTGGGTTATTAAGTTCCCATTTAAGTAGAGTTGAGTTAAAAGTTAAAGTATGATTACAGAAGGAAGTGTTGAGGTGCCCTAATATAAGGGCTTTAGGGTCAGAGGAAACATGAGAGAAGCACAAATAAGGTTTTGTCTTCTAGTTTAGGTAAGCTTCAGTGGGGCTGGGGCCCCTCTGTTTGGGTTTTTGGTGCAAGGATTTAAATTCTTTTTCAGACACATTTTTTGGCGGCAATTGATTGTTATAATAATGTAGTTTATATGAAGGCTGATTATCAGAGTAAAGTAGTTTAAAACCATAATACTGAGGGGTTATGGTGAGTAGCGTTTCCAGGCTCACTGGAAGGACAGAGATAGAGAGAGAGGTGGAGTGTATAGAGTTTGAACATATCCAGCAGTTGGTCCTATTAATGGTTGTAGCAGTGCTTTGAGTGACAGGTGCAAATAGATGTTGAAGTTGAGAAGGTAGTTGTATTGTTGCAGTTAAGAACATTCTAAGTTGGAAAAGCCACATGATGGAAGGGTGTTAATTATGCAAAAGATCAGCTATTAGGAGGATAATAATGAAGGAATATAAGGTAATTTGATTAGGGGTGCATTCTTGTAGATTTCCTTGAAGCCAGAGATCAGTAATGAACTCGAAAAAGGGTGTTGAGGGTGAGGCGGCCTTTGAATGATGACCAGGTTTGGTTATTAGAGATTATTTGCAAAAAGGTGACAGCAGAGGAAAAATTATGCATGGGGTAATAGGGCTGAGTGCCACCAAATTAGGGTAAAATTAGTTTTTGGGAAATAGTTAAGACGGATTTCTTCTAGTAGAGCTAAAATCACCATGTGAAGAAGGAATGCAAATGTAAAAATAAAAAATGCCAGGCCGCAGATACGGCAGGCTGAAGTACTCATCCTATGCTGGGCCAATTTTGGAGATTTTAAGCTTGAGTGTTCCAGTAGGCATGCATGAATATCGCTAGTTGAGGTCCCTCGTTGGGCTGATTATGATATTAGGGTTCGTTTTAGCAAGTTGTTGAGTTAGTTTAAGCCTGGAGAGGTGAACCCAAAATGTTAAGCCTGACAATTTAGCTGCTCTTGGGGTGGTGAGTAAAACTAGGTATGGTCTCGTCCAAGAGGGGGTTAAAGATTTTGGTTGAAGACTTTTTAGATATACGTAATCACCTGGGAATATAGGAGGATTAATGGGGTTTTGGGTAGTTTGGGGAAGATTGGTATTTGCATAATCCCTGGGAGTTGCCGGAATTTGAGTTAAAATGGGAAGGTAGTCTCCATAGGAGGAGACTGGGGGAGGGAGGTTGCCAAGCAGTAAAGGCCTACCATACATAATTTGAAAAGGGCTTAACATGTGGGGCTTATGTGGGACACTTTGAATTTTGAGAAGTGCAACTGGTAAAAGTTTAAGCCAAGGTAATTGAGCTTGGGTCCTTAACTTGGTTAGGTGCATTTTAAGTATGCCATTCATTTGTGCCACCTTGCCTGATGATTGAGGCTGGTATGGGGTATGCAGTTGTCAATGTATACCTAGGGCTTGAGACACCTGTTGTGTAATATGGGAAATAAAGTCTGGGCTGTTGTCCGATTGTATGGACAGAGGGAGGCCAAATCTGGGAATTATGCCCTGTAATAAAACAGTGGTTACTTCGGAAGCTTTTTCTGAAGTGGTAGGGAAAGCTTCAACCCATCCTGAAAAAGTATCTACAAAAACTAAAAGGTATTTAAAGTTTTTAATGGGTGGGAGGTTAGTCAAGTCAGTTTGCCAATCTTGTCTGCGGTCTGTCCTCTTGCTTGATGAAAAGGGTAAGGGGCTGGTTTGAGATTGCCCTAATGGGTGGAATGCTGACAGATGGTGCATATTTTTGTGATGTGCTGGAGTTCTGAGTAAACGTTAGGATGACTTAAGGTTTGAGATAAAAGAGAGGCTAGTGGCTTGGTGCGGATATGGAACTGGTTATGCAGGACAGTTATAATTTTTTGTGCATGCTGTTGCAGCAAGACTACTTTGTCATTTATGTAGAACCATCCCTCATTGAGGGTGGTGCCAAGCTGGGCTAAATCTGTTTGCTCTAAGGTGGAATAAGCAGTTGCTGGGGTGGGCATCCCTAGAAGCTGAGTAGGGGTTTGAGCTTGTCTTTTTGCTTCTCTATCTGCTTTGTTGTTACCCATTGAAATGGGGTTTTTGCCACTTTGACGACCCTTACAATGAATAACTGCTACCTGGGTGGGGATTTGTGCTGCTTCGAGGAGTTTAAGGATAAGAGTTTTATTAATAATTGGAGAATTTTTAGAAATAAGATATCCTCTTTCTTTCCTTATAGCTAGATGAGAATGAATAATACAGAAAGCATATTTAGAATCAGTATAAGTGTTAGTAGGGGTACCCGTGGCTAATTTGAGAGCTTGAATGAGGGCTGTAGGCTCTGCTTGCTGGGAAGTGGTGCTGGGGGGTAAAGGTCCAGACTCAATTACTTTTTGGGCAGATACTATGGCATATCCGGCTTGTTTAGAAGGGTCTTTAAAAGCACTGCCATCAATAAATCAAGTGTTAGCTGGTGGAGGTAGAGGAGAATCTTTTATGTTGGGAAATGGGTAGAGAAAATGATCTATAGTTTCTACACAGTTATGCCTAGGTTTTTGGTGCTTTGGAGGAGTAAGGAATTTTGCTGGGTTAGGAATTATAGGTGAATGTGATATTGTAATTTGGGGGTTATAAAGGAGCTGTGCATGTAAAGATTGAATATGAGAGGGGGAGGCACTAGAGATAGCTTGGAAAGTTAAGAGAGAAGGGAGGTTATGAGAAGCAAGGACAGACAATTGAGCATATGGCATAAGTTTAAGAGAGTCTCGTATGAGAAGTGCTGCAGAGGCTGAGACTTTGAGACAGAGTGGTCACCCTAGGAAAGGGGAGTCTAAAGCTTTGGAGAGATAAGCAATTACACAAGTGTTTGGTCTTTAGTGTCTACATATAGCGTAAAAGGCTTGTTGGGGTCCAGAAGGGTTAAGGCAGGAGCTTGTGTAAGAGCTGTTTTGAGCTGTTTTAATGAGTGTTTAATAGCTAAAGGATAGTCTAGTGGGTCCTGGAGGTCTCCCGCAGTGGCTTGATACAAGCTTTTAGTTATAAGTCCAAAACTGGGGATCCAGTTTTGGAAAAAATTGGCTAAACCAAGGAAGGAAAGAAGTTCTTGTTTGATTTGGGGGAGAGGAATATTTACAATCATTTCTTTGTTCTGAGTGGTAATGCCCTTTTTGTTAGGGGAGAGGGAAAGTCCTAAGTAAGTGACTTGTGGCTTAGAAAATTGCCCGTTATCTTGGGAAACTTTATATCCCTTCTGTTGTAAGTAGTTGAGGGTGATTGTGTGTTCTTGCTATAAGGCTTCCAATGGACTGCACAGCAGGAGATCATCTAGGTACTGAAGCAGCTTACTGGGATGTAAATTTAGTGTTTGTAAGTCAGAGGCTAAGGCTTGTCCATATAGAGGTGGGCTATCTCCTAAAGCCTTGTGGCGAGACTGTCCATGTTAATTGCTTAGAAGTTTTGGTAAAGGGGTCTGTCCAAGTAAAAGCCAACAGATTTTGAGAGTTGGGGTGAAGTGGAATAATAGAGAAAGCATCTTTGAGGTCTAAGACTGTATAATGCATAGTATTTGGGGGAATTTGAGAGAGTGTTGAATACGGATTAGGAACTAGGGGAGTAATAGATATGGTAGCTTGGTTAATTGTCCTAAGATCTTGGATGAGCCGGTAAGTGCCGTTTGGTTTATTTATTGCTATGATAGGTGTATTGGCTGGGGAGGCTACTTTTCTAAGGAGCCTGGAGGTTAATAGTCTTTCAATTATGGATTTTAGGCCCATGAGAGCTTGTGGGGTGAGAAGATATTGTGGTTTATTTGTATATTCTCCGGGTTCTCTGAGAGAAATTTGGACAGGATCATGATGCTCAGCGATGGAAGGGGTGGAAATGTCCCACACCTGAGGATTAGCTTTTTCTAGCCATGAGCGCAGAACTGTTTTCTCCGGGGAAGAGAGTGTTTCTCCCACAGATAGGAGCAGGACGGTTTGAGGCAATTTATTCTCATACTTTATTTCTGATAATTGAATGGTTGCTTTAAGTTTTGTTAGAATATCTTGCCCTAATAAAGGTGTAGGACAACTAGGAATTATTAAGAAGCTGTGAGAGAAGTTGTAATTTTCTATGCTGCAGCTAGGGGTAATGTTTTAAGGGGAACCAGTCATTGACCTGTAATGCCTACAACTGAAATAGAGGAGGGAATGAGCTGCCCTGAGTGCTCAGGCAGGACAGAGTATGTAGTGCCTGTGTCTAAAACAAAAGAAATGGGCTTACCTGCCACCTTAAGGTTACCCCGGGTTCCATGGCGGTGATGATCACCATTGGGGCAGTGCTGGAGCCCGGGCCCTGTCAATCGTCTGCGTCTAGTCCGAGGAGATCCCCCAGTTCTGGAGCTGGTGACACCTGTTCAGGAAGAGATGGCTGCCTGAACCCCCAGTATGAGGCCGTGGGACAGTCAGCTTTCCAGGGACCTGTTTGGTGGCACCGTGGGCAAGGACCCAGCGGCGGGCCTCGTGGTTGCTGAATCATTTGCTGGCTTCAGTGTTTGGCCCAGTGGCCTGTTTTACTACAACGAAAGCATGGGCGGGGCAGCACTTTTTTGCCGTCTAAATTTTGATTTTTATTACCACGGTTTAGCCTGGGCTGCCTCAAGACATTGGCAAGGAGCAAGTAACGGGCATCATCTCTTTCCTGTCTGATCTTCTCTCAAGCTGCCTCTCTTTCCTCTCTTTCTTTTTCTTTTTGTTTTTGTTTTTCTTCTTTTTCCTGTTCTTTTCGTTTTTCTGCCTGTTCTTTTTCTTGTCTATTGTTAAATACTTTAAAGGCTGTTTTCATAAGTTCTTGCTGGGGTCCTTGTTCTATTTTTTGAAGTTATATTTTGAATATTTGTGGCTGATTGGGTAATAAAGTGGGCATGGAGAAAAAGCGCTCCTTCTTGTGTGGAAGGATCAGTGTTGGTATATTTTAGAATAGCCTCATTGAGCCGGTTTAGAAAGGCGGTGGGGTTTTTGTTAGCCTCTTGAGTAATTTCAGAAATTTTTTCATAGTTAACAGCTTTAAAGCCTGCCTTCTCATTCCTTCAATAATGCAAGTAAGAAAATGTTTCATTTTCTTTTTATCTGGGGATTGGTCCTGATAGTCCCAGTTTGGGTCTGCTTTGGGGACTGCATTTGTTCCCTGCATGCCGTGGAGAGAAATGGGGTTTTCTGTGAAAAGTTTATCGGTGTGGGCTGTAGCTGCAGCCCAAATGCGATCTTTTTCTTCAGGAGTTGTGGTGGAAGTTATAACAATATAAACATCTTGATAAGTTAAGTCATAGGATTGGGTTAAATATTTGAATTCTTTTGTAAATTTGGTTGGATCAGTTGAGAAGGACCCGAGCCGTTTCTCAATTTGGCTTAAGTCTGAAAGGGAGAAGGGAATGTGAGCTTTCATTATGCGTTCCCTTCCTTCCACCTCTCATAAGGGGAACAGACCCTTTGATGGGGGATTTATTATAGGCGCCGGACCATGGGATCGAGTGAAAAGAGGTAAAAAGAGTTGGGGAGTTTGGGTAGAATCCGGGAGAGGGGGACAAAAGGTAGGAGAGGACTTATTAGGGGCAGGGGTAAATTTGGGAGGAGAAGAAGAGAGAAGAGAAGCGGAAGAGGTTGGAGAGGAATCGGAAGGGGGAGTATAGTCAGGAGGAGGATGGTCCACAGGGTCAAAGGAGCAGAAGCTGTTTAAAGGCTCTTCGGGGTTAGGGATTTTTGCAATTTCCGTAGAGGGGGAAGCAGAAGACTTGGAAGGTTTTTCCTGAAGGAGGAGGATTTGTTGGGAGGTGACAGAGTGGCACAAAGATGGCCGGGACCGAAGAGTCCAGAAAGCTTGAGAATAGGGAGCTTCAGACCATTTACTGTTGCGCTGAATAAAATTATCAAGTTCAGTGAGAATTTGCCAATCGAAAGTGCCATTTTATGGCCAACATTTTTGTTGTTCTAAAGGACATTGCGGCCAAATTGTATTACAGAAATGAATAAGTTTTTTTGGTTTTTCCTCCCCTTCTAATTGAAGTTTATTGAGATTGTGGAGTAAACATCTGAGGGGAGTAGATTTAGGAGGAAATGCAGTTTTGGAGTCATTTAAAAGTGACTGGATATTACTCATGATTATTTAAGAAATTTAAGTGGCTCGATGCTTGTTAGGGAACTTTGCTTGTGGGAGGCTTACGGAGATCGCCTGCTCCTTTGGAGGCTTATAGAGGCCACCCAAAACGTTGCTCAAGTGAGACTAACGACCCAGATCCGTACAATCCATAACGACAACAAACCAGGCATCCCCAGTTTGTTGTTGGGGATCAGGAAATTGCGTGCAGTCTCGCCCAAGGTGTCCCCCGAGTTACTTTGACTGCTGCAGTGGGGAAAAATGCTCCCAGAGCGTCAGAGAGTTTTGACTGAGTGCTCAGAATTTTTAGGCTTACAAAGCCGGGCGCCGCATTAGGGCAGGCCGAGGCGCCGTGCTGTGGCAGGCCGAGGTGTCTCCGGGACACTGAACAAAACTCTTGAGGGGAGGATCTGGGCAGAAAGACGTCACTTACCTAGGGCTGAATTAGTTGTAGGTATTTGAGAGCTGTGAGGGTGAACTGGCTTCACGTCAGGGTGATTTGAGTTGATGGACTCAAGCCGCTGAGTGCATGGAAACCTGAACTACTGTGTAGTTCGGAGAATGGAGTCGACTGGAAGGCTTCCCTGTTGCCCTGAGGGGCCGGGAAACTCAAACCTCAGTCCATCCTCCAAATGTGGTTGATCGAGAGGCTGTCCCGTTCGTTGCCCCTAAGGGGCCGGAGGCTCAGGCCTCAGTCGAACCTCTGTCCTGGGTTTTGCACCATATGTCAGGTTGGAGTCATTTAAGAATCCACACAATGCAGCGAGTCAAAGTGTTAAGTAGAAAGCTTAAGATTTATTAGAGGAAGAAAGCAGGTGGGAGCCAGCAAAAAGAAAGAAAATGGCTCCGGCTCTCTTTCTGAGAGCTGCATTTTTAAAGAAAAAAACTGCATTGGGAGGGAAGTGTGTCCGCTGAGTGGTGTCCTGTGCCTTGACTGGGTGAGGGCTTATCAAATTCTGAGCTGATTGGTTGCTAGGGTTCTGACGCACTACTCTTCTTTGAAGCACAGCTACATTATCTATTTGGAGGGAGCAGGCCTTTTCCGCATGCTTATGGTCGTTCATCTTATAGACATATCTGATCTTGCTTTATCTGCCTTTTGGGGGTTGAGGTGCCACTGTGACTGGAGTTTCTAAACAGCCTTCAATCTGTACTTTATGGCACATCTGGTTTCTATGAGATAAGCTGCAGGTCCCCTGGGTCAGAA
This sequence comes from Bradypus variegatus, assembly GCA_004027775.1. Lineage (NCBI taxonomy): Eukaryota > Metazoa > Chordata > Mammalia > Pilosa > Bradypodidae > Bradypus > Bradypus variegatus. The sequence continues at coordinate 16,142 of PVKY010004032.1, forward strand.
ATTCCTTCTATATGTTAGACTCTTTTTCTAGGATCTAACAGGTAGTACTTGGAAAGGGGACAGGATTCCTAGCCCTGGAAAACATGATATTTTTGAAGGAACAAGGCTAGTAGCAGAACATAGAAGATACAGAGAACTGCAGCTCCATACTGGACAATCTTGATTCTCTGAGAAAGAATGTTTGGATTGCTGCCTTGAACTAGAATGAGCTCATCCTTCTTGTCCAGCTGTGGCCTCCAGGGCAGTTTTCCTTGGTCACCTTTGGGCCAGCTCATCCTCTGCCCATCAAAGTCCACTACACCTGGAGTTTGAAGGCTGATGACTTCCAGGGCTCACAGGGTCAAGTCTAAACTCATTGGCCAGGAACTAAGGGATCCCATAATCTACCCACATACTTTCTAATCCACCCTCTCCTCCTCACTTAATGTCCTACTTATTCTCACTTCTTTTTGCTTTTGCTCATTTTTCAAGTTAGTTCAGCTCATCAGAGAATTCTGAGGGCCCTGTGTCGGGTATGAAGGATGCAAACTTCTAACATATAGGTGCTGATGGTGGTGGTAGAACAGAGGTCCGTTCTGAGCTGTGCCTAGGCATATGAAGAGAACTTCTAGCTTGAAGACTGGGGGTTCCAGGAGGGAGGGAAAGACATTCCAGGTAAAAGGAGCAGCTTATTTAGAATAATGGTGAACAAAAGGACTTGCACTCCAAACATCAATACAATAATAATAAAAGTTGATCCTGTATCAGGCTCTATGTTAAGTGTGTTTCATATAGTATCTTATATAATTTCCACAGGAATACTGTGAGCAATCCCCATTTTACAGATCTATATGCACCAGAATGGAAGCTTCATGAGGCAGCAGTGTTTTTTGTCAGTCTTACTCATTCACATATCTTAATCATCTAGCACAGTGCCTGATACACTCACTAAATATGTGTTGACTGACTGAGGAAATGGTAATACTGTCCCTAATTTCCAGTATGGAAACTGAGGCCTGGGATTAAGTGAATTGGTCACCTGTTACCAGGCCTGGAAAAGATTAAAGTGGGACTTGATCTCAGGTTTCTGGATTCTTTCTTCAATGAGTAGAACACACTCATATCTTTATATTCTCCTTTGGTGCTAGCCTTAGCCCTGTTACATTGCTGTGTAAAGCTATGTGAATATGGAATTATGTAACTACAACATAGTGGGCACATAATATTGGAGAATGTTGGAAAGGTAAGTGGAGGTGTGTGCCTTTGTGTGTCTGTGTCTGTGTTAACAGCTGTGTGTTTTATTTAGAAGGTTAACTCTGGAGGCTGGGAATGTAGATGAATATGTCTTTCAGTCTGGCTGAAGTCCACACTTTTATCAAAGCCCATATGCTTCAGGAAACTGTCAGCTGGTGTCAGAACTGGAGCTAAAACTCAGGTCCTCCAGCAGTGCTAAGGGGCCTCCCTTCAGAGTGTGTGCCCTTCAGAGGCCCTTTTCTGGGGAAGGCTAATTTGTTTATGGGGAGTGTCCAGGTGCCTGTAGACCCTCCCCATGCAACGGTAGTTGGTGTTTCAGCCTCTGATGGATTTGACTTGCCCTCAGATTGAGGGGGAAGCAGATTGCATGGGTTTCGGAGGTAGGAGGGAATGGAGGCCATTAGTTAGCATTCAAAATATTATAGAGGTCATTTGGGGAGGAATCTGGAGGAGGGGATAACTGGGCTTCTATCATCCAAACACAATTTTTCCTTTGAATGAGAAAGCACTTTTGTTAAGAAGGGCTGTCACACTATGGCCTGGTGCCCTGCTTGGAGCTGCGCATAACTTCACAACTGTCTCCAGCTTCCAGGTCCTCTGAGGGAGAAGAGGACCAAATGAGGGGAATATGGGAGTTGTTGGACATCCTGGTTTTAGCACAATACCCAAGACAAGATTTGTGAGCAACTTGCAGCTGGCCAATGCTTAACTTCCTTATTTGTCTTGAGGCAGTGGGCAGAATGCCAACTTCTGTGTTCTTCAGTTTTGCTTTTGCAGGGATTTGATTTTTATATTAAAGGCTAGTCTTTCTGTTTTTCCTAGTCACCTGCTCACTTTGTTTATCTCATTTCTTCTAACACAGATTTTGGTGTCAGACATGGATTTATGCCCTGGCTGGAGAAGTCGCCTCACCCTGATTAAACTTCTTTCCTGACTTTAAAATTAGAATAAATAATAGTACCTTCCTCACTGCATTGTTAGGGACATTCAATGAGAAAATGCTGGTAAAGGATTTAGTGCAAGGCCTGGCTCATAATAAGTGAACAATAAATTTTACCTGTTATCATGCAGGTGCCTCCGACCAAACTCATTCAAATAGCGATATGGAAAAATGCCAGTCTTGGCACATTGAAAAAAGATTGTGTGACCACCACTGGCTGCAAACGGGAAAGGAAGCCTCCTCAGTCCCTGTGCTTTGGAGGTCACGTGACTGAGGCTGTACTTCAGAACCAGGAATTGAAATTGATCCATCTTTGCCTTTAACAGTATTTTTTGATCATCTTTCTATGTCTACATTTTCCTTGATCCAAGACTAAGATATGGTGTAAAGCTCTCAGCTTGTCATTTCTTGAGAATGGCTTTCTTTAGTCTGAGTTTATGTTCTTTATTTTGTGAAATCATGGGGATGGTAGATGGTATGCTTTTAAAAAAATGTTCTTTCTTGGAGAAATTAAAAGTTGGCAATGCTATTTAGGCTCCCTTCAATATATATATTTTTTGTGTGTGGAAATATTACTGCTTGCCATGTGCAAAAGTCTTGGAGCCGCTGATGTATGTTATTATTCTCTGCTATTAGCATTTCTGAATCTCTGGTACTATAATTGCATGCACGGATATATGTAGCTTTGTTTGCTGGCCGTTGAATTCTGAACAGAGGCTTATAAATTTATAAATATCTTTCTCCTTTGTTCCCCTCAAGTAGCCGACAGCATTGGTAATTTTATTGTAGATGGAATTGTCTTGTTTCTGGTTTATACTTTGCATGGGTGGCTTTTGTTAAATTTCTGTGTCCTTCTTCAAGGGAACATCTGACAGTGCAATATTTCTTGGCTTTCAAGAGAGGGTTAGAAATTTGATACCACCAGTGAAATCATCTAGTCTAAATTAAACCCCTCAAAACTTTTTTCCTTTCCTTTCTTCCAGCCTAATTATCTATCTCTGTTAAGTTACAGATCTGATAAAGAAACAGCCAGAAAATAATTTATTCATACAGCAATGCTGGGCCTTCTGGTTGCAGAAATGATAAGACTTAGTTCCTGCCGTAAGAGCTCAGTCTACTGGGGAGAGCAGGAAAACAAATAATTGTCTAGCATGGAGCTGTTGAGACCTAGCGCAGGCCTGGAATAAGGCCATGTGGGAAATATATGTCAAAAGAATGAGTAAATCATAATTCAGGGTTTTAGGTGGTATAAAAACTGAACACAGGGACTTAACAAGGTGTTCAAGGGAGGAGCAGCGCCTGTGGCCCCTCACGCTGCTGGGGAGGGCATGCCAGGGAGGTAGTGAAGTTTACAGAGGGCTTAAAGTACGGGAATGCAGAAGGGTCCAGAGAATCTGAAGGTGTCTTGGGGAAGAACTATGTGCTTGGAAATCATGCTTGAGAGGCAGGCAGGATGGGAGTGGGGGCGGTCTGACTGATCCTGGAGGTTTTTTAATCTGGGAACAGCACATGATGTGATGGATTTCGGGACCATATTGCTATGATGGTGAGAAGGTCAAGCTGGAGCTGGGTGAAGCACGGGAGCAATGAGAAGGACAGTATTTTATTAATCCACATTAGTGAGAAGGGTATATGTGAACCCAGTTTGGGGACAGCTTTTCTGGGGCCTGTGTGCCTCTTATGGGAGATAAAGCCAAGGGCAAGGCAGGGAACAGTTTACTATATTTGACTTTGTCCTGTCATTTCCTAGTTATGACACTTAAGATGCTTGTGCTTT
>PVKY010004033.1:0-20080 GCA_004027775.1 Bradypus variegatus
TGCGCACCTGCACACACACACCTGCTCATGTACACCTCACGCACACCTGCACATGCACACCTGCACATGCACACCTGCTCACATGCACCTGCTTACATGCACCTGCTCCTGCACACCTGCACACACACACCTGCTCATGTACACCTGCTCACGCACACCTGCACACGCACACCTGCACATGCACACCTGCTCACTCGCACCTGCACACGCACACCTGCTCACATGCACCTGCTCACGCATCCCTGCTGATGCACACCTGCATCTCCAGGCTGGGCCTTGCCCCACTCTCTAGACCCATGTGTGCAGCTGTGGCTTCACAGTTACCTGAGGTCTAACAGGTGTCCCAGCCCTACATGCCCCACCCAGGTGCCCACAGTCACCTCCCCAGGTGCCCCCTGACAGCAGTTACAGCCTGCGATTGCTTCAGTCCAAATCTTAGAGCCAATTTATGCCGTGTGCATTTATCTCAATAAAGACGTCAAACTGGGATATCATCAGCTCCTCCTTCAAAATATGTATCTCCTTGATGGATGGGCTGACGGATGATGGATGGTGAGGCACAAATAAGGCATGTGTACGAGGTGTTCCCAGTCGTGGATGGGGGCTCTTACACGGGTGTTTTTGGACGAGTCCTTGAACGTTCCTTAGTTTGAAGCACTCCCTTTGTTTGATCCCTTCTCCCACCCGTTGCCTCTACCTCCCGTCGTGCCTGCTGCTGGTCTCCCGTCCCCTTACCCCCGCTCAGCCTCCTCTGCTCACAGCCCCAAAGTGGTTTTATTGAAACACAATTCGCATTGAGCTGCTGCCCTGACCAAAGCCCTAGTGGTTTTCCGTCTCACTCAGAGGAAATGCCTGGGCCTGACGGACACACCCGCAGCCTCCTGGTCTGGCTCCCTCCATTCCCCCCTCCTCCGGACACTTCCCGGACACGCTGGCCTCTCCCAAACATGCCAGTTCCGCTGGCCACATCTACTCTACTTGGAATGTGTTGGCGGGTGGGGTGTGTGGAGTTGGGGGGTTCAGGGAGAGGGCAGAGGGCAGGAGGCGTGAGATGCTGGGGGGGTCGGCTCTTAGGAGCATGTCGGTGTGGGGGACGGGAGCAGGGTTTCGTGGGGAGTGCAGGTGCGGCTTGGGCCAGAGCTCCAGTGTTGGGGAAGAAGAGGGCTGTGCCCAAGAGAAGGGGAGCGCCTCGTTCACACGGTGTCCTCTTTGTCCTCTTGCTCCGGGCTGCTGTCACAGATAAGCAGAGAAGTGCCGAGCTCACTGCGGGGACACGCCCGGGAACCCTGCGCTGCTCCGCAGAGGCCTGCTGGTGAGACTTCTTAACATAAGTTGTTGTGATGAGGAGCATCATAGACAAATTAGAAGGAATCTGAGAAACTCACTCATGCTGTATTATTCTGTGTTCCGTTATTTGTAAAGAACTCTGCCTTTCCGGGCCGGGCGGAGACCCCAGGCCCTGCCCTTCCCTGGCACCATCAGTCCCACTACAGGCAGGCGAGCCGGCTGGGCACAGGCCGCCTCTCGGGACATCGGCTGTGACCTGCAGGTAGCTGCTCTTGGGCCATGTAATTAGAACTTGGCGGCATCCCTGAAGCCCCTAACGGCATCCACTGCTCTTTGCACGTCTGCACCGCCTTGGCAAGACCCAGGCTGAGCCTCCTCACATGCTGGGGCCAGAGGGCAGGGGCTCCCTGGGCCGGGTCCCCTCTGGCTCTCCTATGCTCAGAGTCGAGGCCCAGGTCTTCAGGGGGCCCCGCTGCACATTCTCTCACCCCAGATGGACATTGCTCAGCGCCCACCTCCGCCCTCTGACACCCCAGCTACCATCTCTCCAGCGCACCTGTCAATTTGTGGGGAACCTTATAAATGAATTAATTAATTTCCTATGAAGCCAGGACCCTCCCTTCCGCTTCCCCCTCCCCCTGGTGAGCGCTCATCTGCTTTCTGTCTCTGCAGACTTGCTATTTCTGGTCATCTCATAAGCAGTACTGCATAATTTTTGTCCTTGCGTGTCCTGCTTACTTCTCTGAGCAGGATGTTTCCAGGGCTCTTCCCTGTAGCCGCAGGACTAGAACTTCCTTTTTTTTTTATGATGGGATAATGTTCTGTTTTGTGTAGGAACCACATTTTCTTTATCCATTCATTCGTTGGAGGACACTTGGGTTGCTTCCACTTTTTGTGAATTGTGAAAAATGCTGCTGTAAGCATTGGTCTACAAGAATCTGCTTGCGACCTTGTTTTCACTCTTTGGGTATATTCATGGAAGTGGGATTGCCGGGTGTTGTGGTAGTTCTATATTTAACTTTTTGAAGAACTTCCATGTGGCTTTCCATAGCCAAATGATGGCTGCATCATTTTCCATTTCCAAGAATGTACTAAAGTTCCAATTTCTCTCCATCCTCTCCAGCACTTGTTGTTTTCTGTTTGTGTGTGTGTTTTTTTAATAATAACCATCCACATTGGTGTGAAGTGGTATCTCACTGTAGTTTTAAATTGGAGGAGAGGGAAGGGCCGGGCAGACTGGGTGACGGGTGGGGCCTTGGGCCTCAGACCCCCAGAGCAGCTCGGGAACCTCAGGGAACCTCGGGGCCCCTGGGGCGAGGACGCAGGCTCCCCTCGCAGCTCAGACGTCCTCCTCCCGGCCGGGCGAGCGTTTCTTGAGGGGCTTCCCGCCCGCCTCTGTGCATTGCCTGTGGGTGTTTTTGCAGCGTTTAGAACAGTGGCTGCGCTCGCTGTGTCTGGGATGTGCACTCAAACGCCTTCGCCCTCAGTCTGTGGGTCTTGGGGTCTTTATCTGTGGTGTCCTTGCAGAGCCTTGGACGTGAGGCTCTTCCCGAGGCAGGGGGATCGTCTGTATTTTCAGCCAATAGTTTTACAGTTTTGGTTTTCACATTCAGTCCTTAGTCCGCCCAGAGCCGCTGCTCTGAGGTGGGAGGGGGCCATGCCCCCGGCCCCTCCCCCGCCTGCCCCCGCCAGCCTCCTCCTCCCGGCCCCTCCCCGCCCCAGCTGCGCCCCTTCGCGGCCCCCACCCAGTCCCGCTGCACCGCTCTCCAGGCATCATTTCTTGGACAGTGAATTTTTCAATATTTCAGTGAATTTCAGTGAATTTGCCAAGTTATACACTTGGCAGGTGTTTTGCGATGTCGAGTAGAATTGCACTGATTTTATACATTGGCTGTATTTTTTAAGAAAATTATTTAAGCCTCATGTAATAGACCATACGTCAAAGTAGATTCCAGATGGACCTAATTAATTGAACTACCTCTAGAATCAAAACCAAAGAAAAATAATAAACTGCCTCCCCTAGTTAAAAACACACACACAAACACTGAGGGCTGAAGAAAATCATGGAGAAGACAAGTTTTTAACTTTAAAAGTCTTGACAAAACCATCCCCCCAAAAGAGATTTATGGATTCTATGTCCCCGTTTGGTGACATCTGTATTTTAAAAACAAAACAAAAAAACATATTTAAAAATTCCCAAATAGAAACACTGTGTTCAGCAGATGGTAAGGGGCATCTTTCTGGTATAAAGAGTTCTTCCAAGTTCTGCAGATAAGGAACACAGACAGGTGAAAATAATGCCTGTTTGGTTAACAGAACATGGAAAATATTCACCCTTACTAGTAATCAAAAAAACATTAAATGAAAACAGGGAAGGTTTTTTTTTATTTTTAAATTCATTGAGGTTGAATATTGATCAAGACCCAGGTCAGTCTTGATTGGAACCTTTTAGGGAAAGCAGTTTATTTGGCAGTGAGGATTAAGAACATTCATATTGTCATATTTTCTTTCTGTGCCATTCTGCTTTGAGAAATCTGTACTAAATTGGTGATCAGAAAGGTAGAAAAGACTATTTACAAAAAAGATGATCCTTGAAAGTTTTAAAAAAAAATTTAAGTAACATTTCAGGTGCAATGTAAATATCTGGCTGTAGGAAAAAAGGGCTAAATAAAAGGTAATGAGTATATACGTAGAGTATTACCTACATATTCATCACGATCCCCGCTAAGAATGGATAATGCTCATATTGTAATGTTAAAAGTGAAAAGGATTCAAAATTATTAATAATTTGGCTTTATAATGAAGTTAACAGCTTATGGTAATGAAATAGTGTTCCTGTTTTCTCGTGATGATGTATTTTTTATTTTATTTTTATTTTTCTTGGTATTACTGTTAGTTGCTTCTGAATTACTGCTGCTTTATGACTGCCAGAGAAACATAGATGTTAGGACAAACCACGGCCATTCCAGTGTCAAAAAATGCAGGCCTCCTGGCTCTTAATTAAACTGCCTGCGTGAAGGCGCGCGCTGCCCACGGTTGCCGTGCCTGTTGATCGCTGGCGTTCGCCGGGTTTTCCCTTTCAGCTCACGCTGCTGCCCAGAAGGTGGTGCTGGTGTCGCCCACGCCGGAGCTTCCTGTCCCGTCGCCGCGGGCTTCGGAGGCGGCCATCCCTGCTGACCTGGACAGCACCATAACGGAGCTCGCCGCCTGGCTGGGGCTGGTGGACCAGATGCTCAAGTCCAACATCGTCACCGTGGGCGACATGGAGGAGATCAGCCGGACAGTGTCCCGCATGAAGGTGGGGGTACAGCGTGCGCCCCTGCCATGGGGACCCGCAAGGCAGAGGAGGAGGGGGTCTGTGTGCCTCCCTGTGGGGTCCCTAAGAGCAGAGATGGGGGCTAAGACTGTCTCTAACTGTCAGTCAGCCACCGAGGCGACTCAAGAGTAGAGCTTACCTGGCATTTGTACCGATGTGGGAAGGTCAGGCTCGCCAGCTGGCTCTGTGCGTGCAGCGTATCCTGAAGTCCAAAACCGGTGCCCAGGCCGGGCATCTAGTGTAGGGGTGGCTGGTGGTATGTCTAATCCGAGTGTGATGGTACATTAGTGTAAGTGTGAGCTGGTGGTACATTGGACCTGAGTGTGACGATACATTAGTGTAAGTGTGAGCCAGTGGTGCATCTAATCTGAATGTGTCATGTAATGTGAGTGTGAGACAGTGGCACATCTAATCTGAGTGTGTCATGTAATGTAAGTGTGAGCTGGTAGTATGTCTAATCTGAGTGTGATGGCACATTAGTGTAAGTGTGAGCCAGTGGCGCATCTAATCTGAGTGTGATGGCACATTAGTGTAAGTGTGAGCCAGTGGCACATCTAATCTGAGTGTGATGGCACGTTAGTGTAAGTGTGAGCCAGTGGTACATCTAATCTGAGTGTGTCATGTAATGTAAGTGTGAGACAGTGGCACATCTAATCTGAGTGTGATGGCACGTTAGTGTAAGTGTGAGCCAGTGGCGCATCTAATCTGAGTGTGATGGCACATTAGTGTAAGTGTGAGCCAGTGGCACATCTAATCTGAGTGTGATGGCACATTAGTGTAAGTGTGAGCCAGTGGCGCATCTAATCTGAGTGTGATGGCACATTAGTGTAAGTGTGAGCCAGTGGCGCATCTAATCTGAGTGTGATGGCACATTAGTGTAAGTGTGAGCCAGTGGCACATCTAATCTGAGTGTGTCATGTAATGTAAGTGTGAGACAGTGGCACATCTAATCTGAGTGTGATGGCACGTTAGTGTAAGTGTGAGCCAGTGGCACATCTGATCTGAGTGTGATGGCACATTAGTGTAAGTGTGAGCCAGTGGTGCATCTAATCTGAGTGGAGTGTAGGGTGATTTCCTGGAGTGGCTTCTTCAAGCTCCATTTCATAACGTGCTTACACATTTACTTACTGAATTTGTGACTCGCCTGATCGCCCTTTTATTTCTATCCTCCTATCCCCTGATACCTGTTTGTAAACTTCCTGGTGCAAGCTCAGTGTGTGCTGGGATCTGGCGGTGTGCTCTTTGGGGAGACTGCGAAGAACATACCGGACAGAAACTGCGGGTGCAGTTAAGTGGCAGGGGCAACTCTCGCTAGTTTTATTCGGTGCTTCACGGGTGGCAGGCGTTTTTGTAAGTGTATTACAGACATCAGCTCACTGGCTTCGTTAGCGATCTTGTGAGGTGGCTGCTGTGTACACCCAGATGCAGATAAGCCAAGCTGTGGCAGTGGCCTGAGCGCCGTAAGGCAGGTGGGGGGCGGGCACGGGACGAGCAGCCCACAACGGAAGCAGCGTGGTCGGGGCGAGTGAGAGAGGCGGCTCCGGGGGCCCTGGGCGTGGGTCCCGGTTCCCGGCGGAGGTGGGGAGGGGCTCACCGTGGCCCCTCATCTGCCCACAGTTGGCAACATCTGCTGAAGAACGGGCTGGAGACTGACGGTAGCAGCGAGTGTGTTGGATGGGTTGGGGTGGGAGTGCCTTAAAGCAGGGGGCACCTTCTGGGTGACTGAAGGGGAGCACTTGCCCGGAACAGAACTGGGAGAGGGGAACGGGGTGTGGACGAGGGTCAGGTGATTCTGTGGTGGGGGCATCGTGTCCAGGGCCCCTCGTGCTGGGTGCAAGGAAGAGATCAGCATTCCTGCAAATGCAGCTGGGACTCGGCTCTAGAAGTTAGGAATAATCCATTTGGAAATAATATTCAAAACTACAGGAATGGCCGAAGAGGAGCAAATTCCTGAATCTGTAAGCATGAAGGGCAGGGAAGAGAATCTTGGCGGCCCTGTTCTACTTATTGTAAATTGTGTTTTCCAGTTTTAATGGCCATTTGGAACACATCATTTTCCCCATATTGTTAAATTTTCTCCCATCTTTATCAATACTAGGAGCTATAAAACATCGAGGGCACCAGATTTTCACGTTGTCAGTCAGATTAATCGATAACTTCTAGTTAGCGTTTTTTCTGTACCTTCCATCTGTCCCGAGAGGTGCCGTTTGTTTGTGTTCATATCAGATATACAAGACTACTGTTTCTTTGTTTCCAAAGTGATTTTCTTTAGACGTTTTCCCCAGACTTGATGCAGCTGAGCCATCAGCACTGAATTGTACTATGTATTTTGTGAGAGCGCAGCAGAGAGACGGGGCCCCTTGCCTGGCGTCCCCGGGGGTGCTGGGGTCTGAACTCAGCACCTGTCGCTCCAGCTCACACACGTGTCCAGCCACGTGGCTGCTGCCTCTGTCCCCTGGTGGGAGGGCGTCCGGGGCTGGTGGCCTGGCCTCAGCTGGCGCTCTGTCCCCCCAGATCACAAAGGCCGACCTGGAGCGGCGTCACCCCCAGCTAGACCACGTCTTCACGTTGGCGCAGAACCTGAAGAACAAAGCATCCAGCTCCGACGTGAGGACCGCAATCACCGAAAAACGTGAGCATCGTGCAAGGAAGGATCACGTCTGCTTTCTGGGAAAATAACGGCACACATTTTTTTAATAGATTATTTGATTAAAAATTAACATTAGTTGTTTATTACTTTTCATGCATGTGACTTTCTCCTATTTATTTTTATTTTTTTTTGTGTGTGAACATTGTCACAATTCTCCTGTGAATTCCTTAAAGCATCAATGCCATTGCTTTACGTCTTTAAGGGATTGCTTGTGCTTTGGATTTTATTCTCGTAAGTCAGGATTTCTTTGAAAGGAACCAAAGAAGCAAAGGCTGGAGAAGTCCAGGGGAATGGAGGGCGTTTCTCCCAGGGCAGTTGAATCACAGAGACCAGGTCTCATCCTGTCCTTTAACTCCATCCTCACGACTTGCTCACTCACCGCACAGTGGGCTGGGCCAGGCCCTCCGCAGGGACACTCCAGTTAAAGTGAAAATGGAACAAAGCAGCAAACAGGCGAACAACACGGCGGCAGCACCCAGAGGTCCTCCTCGGAGGTCGCCTCCTGGCTCGGCAGCGTCTGCCCATCCGAGCAGCACTCAGCACGGTCGCCCTGTCAGGACTGGCCCCCGGGCACGTCCGGATCTGCCCACTGAGCTGTGGCCGCCCCTCGGCCCCGGCTGTCCCACTTCTCCTCCCCGCCCAGCGCCTCCCCAGTGGCTAACGAGCAGCCCCCATCCGGTCTCCCCTTTCCTGGTCCCTGGCCAGTGGCTTTTCCATCCGTAGCTCCTGCTGTGGCCTCTTTCATGACCTCCCCATGGTCCCCAGCTGCCGGAACTCCCCATCCCATGCGCAGGCCGAGAGCCATCGTTCTGTCCACCCACTCTCCGCCCGGTGCGAATGCCCACAGCGGGGTGAAGAGGGGCGTGTGGGCTCTGCAGAGGGGGCCCAACCCCTCTGCCCGTGTTGACAGCGTTTCCATTGCAAAATAAACACAGGGCGTCCAGGTGATTTTAGGAGATGAGCTGGAAGAGAACTCTCAGGGGCTGAAACTGCTGCTTAATTTTGTCACGTGACCCGGGCTCCTGTGGGTGAGGGGCCCTGGGGCCATCCCACTTCTCCTTGCGGCTTGGGGGCTCACCTGGGCTGGCTCGGCCTCCCGCCTGTCCTCCCAGCCCTTCTCCCCGATCATCCAGGCGTTCTTTGAGGATGTTGTACAAGACCCTACTTTCCCCGAGTGCCTTCCCCCCAATCCCGCCCCGTTGGGTGTAGAGGCTGCTTCCTCTTAGGTACAGCTCACGTTGTGTCTGTGTACAAATCCATTCTGTGTTTAGTGTCTACCACAAAATTTCACCTTTTTTAGGCACTTACAATACTTTGGGAAATTTTCTTAGTTTTTTAAAGAAAAAACTATGATGTTTGCTGTTGCTTGATGCCCTTAGTTTTCTTTGTTCAATATGCAAGGATTCTATTAAGCGCCTACAAGAGGATGGTCATAACTGCTTTATGCATTTTTTAACTGACAAGTGATCGTTATGATGGATTTGTCCTCTTTTTCCTTAAAGAATTTATTTAGACAATTAAACACCACAGTATAAAGCCAGTAATTTCAGTGAATTTTTTTTAGAATTTTCACACATAAGTGTAATTTACGGCTTTCTGGACAATCTTAAATTGGTTGCTTTTGTGGCTTGATGTACCCTGTCTTATTGCAGAAGTTTTCCGGGACGTCCCTGTTGACACTGCTGGGATGTTCCCTGGTGCTGAGTTCCTCTCGGACCTCTTCCTGCAGCTCCTGCCCTTGGCTCTGGTGCCCAGAGTGCCTTTGAGCAGTTTGGTTTTAACGTCACACACTTTTTATCAGTGAGTTCTCACAGGGTTCTCAGTCAGTGTTTACTGATGCTTCACTTCAAGTCTGTTAACGACCCCTGAAGTCGTTCATCAGGAATTTGTTTCCTTAGAGCTGTCTTTCCTTACTTCCATGTTGAAAATAAAGAGGGGAGGGGGGGGGAGGAGAGGAAGAGGCTGAAAGAGAGAGAGAGAGAGAGAGAGGGAGAGAGAACCCAATAGAAAGAGTTTGCTGGAGCTGCTCTCACAAGGACTACAAACTGGTTTTGGCTTAGCAATAGGAATTCATTGGCTCGCGGTCTTGAGGCCAGTAGAAGTCCCAAATCAGGACATTGCCAAGGCTGGCTTTCTCCCCAAACGCTGTAGTGTCTGGCGCTGGCTTGCCACGGTCCTTGGGGTTCCTTGGCTTGCATCTTGCCTCCGACTCGAGGCCGTCTGTCTCGCTCTTGGATCTGCTCTCCCGGTTTCCTCTGCCTTCTGGCCTCTTCTGTGTTCTTCTCTGACTCCTGGCTTCCACTTTCTTCCCTTCTAGGCCTCCAGTAATGCAGACTAAGACCCACCCTCACTCAGTTCACACCTTAACTAACTTACCATCTTCAGGAGGTCCATTCACCATGCGCTCATGCTCACAGGCACGAGGATTACGAGTTAGAACGTGTGTCTGTTGTGCAACACAATTCAGCCGACCACAGGGGCCCGCGTGGGATTTTATGATGAGGAGCTGCTGGGTGCATACAGTGTGAATCTACTTTGTTTTTAGTGTTTCTCTTCACCCTGAACATGTAAAAATACTTCCTTTTAGAGGTTTCATGCTACAGTAAGCATAGTTTTGTTTTGTTTTAACAACACTGCCTTAGAAAATCTTTGAAGATGACAAGTGACTATGTCCGTGTCTTAAAAGTTCTGTTGTAAAGCACTGTCAAACTCCACCTTCATCAGATTTTATAACAACAAAAGTAGGAATTATTCTCTTTAGGATTACTTTGGCGCTATCGGTTTGCAATGGCAGATTAAATGCATTTAAAATACAGTTAAACCCAAGATTTTTTTTCTCAAGAAAGCTTTTGGAAATATATCCATTGTAGAGTATGGCAAATGTATTAGCCATCCTTTAAAATGTGTGCATCGACTCTCCTCTGTTCTCTTTTCTGTTTGTAGACCACTCGTGGTCATCTTGGTTCTTTGGTTGTTTTTCATGGCGCGCCTCTCAGTGGAGACGGTCAGGAACCGGTGGGACAGCACTGAGCACAGAGTCGGGCTCAGACAGCAGCAGCTGGAGGACGTGATCCTCGACAGTCTCCGGTGGGGTGACCACAAGGAGGAGACGGAGGAGCTTCTGCGGAAACACGAAGCCCAACTATACATCCTCCAGCAGGCGCGGGGGGACCCGCTCGCCAAGCAGCTCTCCGACAACCAGGTGAGGCTCGGCCCACGCTTTCTGGCAGCGGCACGGGGACGCCTGTGTCCCCGTTGTTAACTGCATTTTTTAACACCTTGGCACGATTTTTCCCAAGTTCTTGGAACACATTTATAGCTCTGTGAGGAATTTCACCAGGAAGGTGATTTTGAAAACAATGTTGATGTAGAATAGACTGAAACAAGCATCTATTCTGGATGTTCAGCTCTCTCAGGAACCCTCCGTTTGCTCCCTTCCTTCCCTCCCATGTACATTGTTTCTATTTCATCAGACTTTCATTTGAGGCTACTGTCGTGAACAAATTGGGTAAAAGGTAGGTTTCATTGTTTTTAATACTTTGATTACCAAACCATTTCATTCCATATGATACTAGTAGGCACCTTTTCCTGTGATCCATTTTATTACAGAATTGACAATACTGAATGACTGTGTTATTTTAAAGTGCTATTCCAAATACTCCCTATACTCATAGAAAATATTCTTGAATTGGAGGTTTGAGTTGTTAGGTGATATTTTGGCAGAACAGGTAGAGACCCTTTAGATAGCCTATGATGAAAGTGTCCATCTGTGAAGAATATATTAAAGAATATTTAACAAAAATCTTGGACATGAAAGCACACTACATGAAAGCTAATTGCCATATTCAGAATGTTCTTTTCTAGCCAGCAGTATAGTTCTTTCCTTCTGAAACTTCAGGGTGGGTTTTTCTGCCAGTTGCTACAAAGAGCCCTTACAGGAATATTCATTTGTTACTTTGTTTTCATGGGTGTGTTAGTTAGGGTTCTCTAGGGAAACAAAACCAACAGGAGAGATCTGTAAATATGAGATTTTATAAAAGTTTCTCACACAACTGTGGAGATGCATGAGTTCAAGTTCTGTAGGGCAGGATGCATGAGTCCAGATTCTGTAGGGCAAGCAGCAAACTGGCAACCCCAGTGAAGGTTTTTGATGAACTCCCCAGGAGAGGCTGGCTGGCTGAAGAAGAAATGAAGGTTCTCTCTCTTCTGCCTTAAGAGTCTTCAACTGATTGGATTAAATCCAGCTGATTGAATTCTCACTTTGCAGAAGACACACTCTTCATTGATACAATCAGCCACAGATATAATCTATTGATTTAATAAACCAACTTTCTGGTTTACTAACCAGCTACAGATGTCCTTGCAATAGTGGTTAAGCCAGTGATTGCTTGACCAGACACCTGGGCACCATCATGTGGCCAATTTGACATGTGAACCTAATCATCACAGTCCACCTCTTGTTAACTTGGCAGTTATACACAGCACCTTAAACCATACTTTATCTCTAAGTAGAGAACAATAACAGACATATGTTTCACCTAACAATATTCAGCTGTCCTGTGTACAACCAGAAATGCACTAAACCTCTCCAGAATAGGTGCAAGTCCTTGGGTGCCATTTGCTCTTAAACTTGATATACTATAACTTAAATACATCACAGCCCTCCTTTTTGTAACCATTTACATTGTTGTAGTTCATATTATCACTACCTTCTTCCACTACCCATTCCATGTTTCCTTTACCCTCAGCAAGCACTTCAGCTGGCCATAGTTCTTTGCCTGTTGGGGCAACCCAGACCTTCATTCTTGAAGTTTCTGGGCCATTGGTAGTCCTGCCTGGATTGGGTTGTTGCAGTTTTCCATTGACTTTAATCACAGGGCAGGGCAGTACTAAGAGATGACCTAGGGGATCTCCTATATCCCAGGAAATCTCTTCTTTACCTCCATTGTGTAGTTGCAGTGCTATTTCCCCTTGACAGTCAGGATCAATCACCCCAGCCAGTACAGGAATCCTCTGCCTGTAGATTCTGAGGCATGAGAAGCCCAAAGTGGCCAGGTGGCAGTCTTAACTTCCAGTTCAATGGAATTATTGTGTCTTCTGGTGGGAGCACTCCTCCTTTTGTAACTAAGAGTTGTAGACCAGCAGAGCTTAAAATTTCAGGGACAGAAAGCAAAAATTTTCCTAGTGAATCACTAGGGGTGATAGTGGTACCACTCCTGTTTCCACCCCTTGATTCCTGGACCCATGAATCCCGGCTATGGGAGAAACAGCCCCATAGAGTGGACGCTGATTCAGAGCACACACAGCCTCCTGGAGAACACTGCCCCAGCCCTGCAAGGTACTACCACCCAGTTGGTGCTGTAATTGAGTCTTCAAAAGGCCATTCCACTGTTCTATTAACTTGGCTGCCTCTGGATGATGGGGAACATGGAAAGACCAGAGAATTCCATGAGCATGTGCCCATTCCCTCACTTCATTTGCAGTGAAGTGGGTTCCTTGGTCAGAAGCAGTGCTGCGTGGAATACCATGACGGTGGATAAGGCATTCTGTAAGTCCATGGATGGTAGTTTTGGCAGAAGCATTTCATGCAGGGAAGGCAAAGCCATATCCAGAGTATGTGTCTATTCCATCCAGTAAGAAAAAATCTCTGCTCCTTCCGTGATGGAAGTGGTCCAATGTAATAAACCTGCCACCAGGTAGCAGGCTGATCACCTCAGGGAATTGTTCCACATCGGGGACTGAGTGTGGGTCTCTGCTGCTGGCAGATCGGACACTCAGCAGTGGCTGTGGCCAGGTCAGCCTTGGTGAGTGGAAGTCCATGCTGCTGAGCCCATGCGTAACCCCCATCCCTACCGCCATGACCACTTTGTTCATGAGCCCATTGGGCAATGACAGGAGTGGCTGGGGAAAGAGGCTGACTGGTGTCCACCAAACAGGTCATTTTATCCACTTGGTTGTTAAAGTCTGCTGAAGTCACCCTATGGTGAGCATTCACATGCAACACAAATATCTTCATGTTTTTTGCTCACTCAGAAAGGTCTATCCACATGCTCCTTCCCCAGACTTGTCACCAATTTTCCAATCATGTTCCTTCCAAGTCCCTGACCATCTGACCAAACCATTAGCAACAGCCCAGGAATCAGTGTACAAACGCACCTCTGGCCAGTTCTCCTTCCAAGCAAAGTGAACAACCAGGTGCACTGCTTGAAGTTCTGCCCACTGGGAGGATTTCCCCTCACCACTGTCCTTCAGGGACATCCCAGAAAGGGGCTGCAGTGCTTCAGCTGTCCACTTTCGGGGGGTGCCTGCATATCATGCAGAACCATCTGTAAACCAGGCCCAAGTTTTTTCTTCCTCAGTCAACTGATTGTGAGGAACTCCCCAAGATGCCATAGCTATGGGCTGGGAAAGAGAAGTTAAGGTGGAAGCAGTGGGGGCCATGGGCATTTCGGTGACTTCCTCGTGTAACTTGTGCCTTCAGGACCTGCTCGAGCTCTATCTTGTATATAACATTTCCACTCTATGATGGAGGCTGCTGTGCACGCCCAGCTTTATGGCTTGGTGGGTTGAACAACACTGTGCTCATGATAGGTAGCTCAGGTCTAATGGTAACTTGGTGGCTCATGGTTAAGTGTTCTGTCTCTACTGAGGCCCAGTAGCAGGCCAACAGCTGTTTCTCAAATGGAGAGTAGCTATCTGCAGAGGATGGTAAAGCTTTACTCCAAAATCCTAAGGGCCTGCATTGCAATTCTCCTAGCCTGCCAAAAGCTCCAAATGGCATCTCTATTTGCCACTGACACTTGCAGCACCATTGGGTGATTGAGCATATGGTCCAAGTGGCAGAGCAGCTTTCACAGCAGCCTAGACCTGTTGCAGAGCCTCGTCTTGTTCCGGTCCCCCCTCAAAACTAGAAGCTTTTCTGGTTGCTCGGTAAATGGGCTGGAGTAACACACCAAAATGAGGAATATGATGTCTCCAGAATCCAAAGAGACCAGCTAAGCGTTGTGCTTCTTTTTTGGTCATAGGAGGGGCCAGATGCAACAGCTTATCCTTCACCTTAGAAGGGATATCTCAACAGGCCCCATACCACTGGATACCTAGAAATTTTACTGAGGTGGAAGGCCCCTGTATTTCTTTTTTGGATTTATCTTCCATCCTCTGCCACACAAATACGGTGCCAGCAAATCTAGAGTAGTTGCTACTTCTTGTTTACTAGGTCCAGTCAACGTGATATCATCAATATAATGGACCAGTGTGATGTCTTGTGGAAGAGAGAAAGAATCAAGATCCCTGCAGACAATATTATGACGTAGGGCTGGAGAGTTGATACAACCCTGAGGTAGCACAGTGATTGTAAACTGCTGGCCTTGCCAGCTGAATGCAAACTGTTTCTGGTGGTCCTTACTAACAGCTATTGAGAAAAAAGCATTTGCCACATCAGTAGCTGCATACCATGTACCAGGGGATGTGTTGATTTGCTCAAGCAGTGATACCACATCTGGAACAGCAGCTGCAATTGGAGTCACCACCTGGTTAAGCTTACAATAATCTGCTGTCATCCTCCAAGACCCATCTGTTTTCTGCGCAGGCCAAATAGAAGAGTTGAATGGGGATGTGGTGGGAATCACCACCCCTGCATCCTTCGTGTCCTTAAGAGTGGCATTAATCTCTGCAATCCCTTCAGGAATCTGGTTTTACTAGGCAGGGGCAGTTCTAGTGGCTTCCACTTGGCCTTTCCCACCATAACAGCGCTCACTCCAGGAGTCAGGGAACCAGTGTGAGGATTCTGCCAGTTGCTGAGCATGTCTTTATGTCTATTCCAATTATTCATTCTGGCACTGGAGAAATAACCACAGAATGGGTCCAGGGACCCACTGGACCCCTGACATCCATAAGCCCCAACTCTGACTGGTAGACCAGAGTGACGTTTTGGGTCTCCAGGAATTAATGTCACTTCTGATCCAGTGTCTAATAATTCATGAAATATCTGATCATTTTCTTTTCCCAATGCACAGTTACCCTGGTAAAAGGCCATGGGTCCCCCTGGGGAAGGCTGGGGGGAAGATGAACAGTATAAATTTTTGGCAGTGAAGTAGGGTCCTTCCCCAAGAGTTCCCAGCCTTCCCCTCATTCAAGGGGCTCTGGATCTGTAAACTATCTCAAGTCAGGGAATTGATTAAGGGGCCGTGACTCTGTTTTTGTAATTCAAGGGAGACTTTTGTTCATGTGACTTAGAATTCTTCTGCTTATATAGTTCAAACAAGAATTTAGTCGATTGCCCGTCTATTTTACTACTTGGTACTCCACGATCTGCTAGCCAATGTCATAAATCTCTGTGAGTCAGATTATTTTGATTGCTGCTTTGAGCTTGTTTTCCATTATGGTAGCCACACCCACCTTGTCTGTGGCCCACTTGGGACCTGATTTTCCCCATTGTGTTTAAGGATTCCAGCTCAGTGACATCAGTTCCTACAGTAACATCTGACCTACAGAGAAGGACGACTACAGAGCTCTTCAGGGATGATGGAGCTAGTCTCACAAATTTATTACTCACAGTCCTGGTAAAAGTTGTGTCCTCTGGACATTCCAGGGCTGTGTGAGCAGGTCTTCCATGATAAATCCACTCTAACATTCCAATCTCTCTAAGCCTTTGAATCCCCTCCTCCACATTGTACCAGGGCAGTGCTGGCATTTTAACCTCTGGTAATGCCAGCCACCTTCTCATCCATGTTTCAGCCAACCACCCAAACAAACTGCTTAATGCCCTTTCTAACCCTCAGTCTATAACATTGAATGCAGAATCTTTGCTTAGCGGGCCTGTATCAGTAAATTCATCCGATGCAACCTTATATTCCTTCCACCATTATCCCACACCCTTAATATCCATTCCCACACATATTCCCCTGTCTATATAAATTAAGTATATATTATTATATATTTCTGTCTATATAAATTGGAAAACTCTTGCAGTTCTTTTGGAGTACAGCATACTTCCTTATGGTCACAGTTTGTTCCTCAGCTTTCTGGATCTCTTGGGACTTTAGTCTAGTTTTAGGTCTTAAAGAAAAGAGTGGTGGTTGGGGTGGGTCATGAAAAGATTTAGAAGTATCCTTCAAGCCAACTACCTCAGGGCATTATTCCCTGGCAGTTTCATCTAGTGAAACAAGATTAATCTCTTCAGACAGATGAGTGAGGACTATTTCCCTGGGGAAGGTGATTACAGGTTTAGCAGGCACAAAGGGTTAATCTCTTGATATGGAAGTTGGATGGCAGGCTCCTCAGGGCAGGCTGGAGGTTGGCTGTCTGTCTTCTCAGGGCAGGGCGGGGGGACACTGTTTCCTCAGGACAGACCATTACATATATCTAGCAAAGACTCAGCAGAATCCAGGGTTCCAATGTCCCCACTGCTATTATCATCAACCCATATGTCCCTATCCCAGTTTTCAAGATGATTCCTTTCTCATCAATGCCTTTACTTTAACAGCAGACACCTGCAAAGTTGAGATTTTAGTTTATGTTGTAAATCTGCTACTCATGCAATGAGACTCTGGTCTGGTTTCAGAGATCTCAAGTCTAAAACCATAAGAAATAGCAGTTTCTTTTTGGACACTCATAGAAACCTTTACGTCTGCCATACAACATTTAATTGTCAAATTGGAAGCCTTCAATTCATCTCTGTCTCTTACAACTTTATCCAACATACTTAAGAAGAGCCAGCCAATATCATTATGCCTTTTAACTCCACAAAACTCTGTTAAGATGCCAAAAACACTGTCTCCCAGAGCCTTGCCTCATACAAGAGTATGATTAAGAGAATCAAATGGTGATATTTTGCATATCTCCTTTGCCAGCTCATGCCATGGACTATCAGTTCCATCTTGATTATTGGAAATACAGTCTTTAGTGCCTTTGAATCTAATCAGAGGTGAAAACCAGTTATAAAAGCCCATTTTAATATTCTGTTTCTCAAGAACCACTCCAGGTACCAAGCTGTATTAGTTAGGGATCTCTAGGGAAACGGAATCCACAGGAGGTATTTGTAAATATGAGATTTTATTGAAGCCTCACATGCAACTGTGGGGATACGTGAGTCCCGATTCCCTTGGGCAGGCGTGAGGTGGCAACTCTGATGAATGTCTTCAATGAACTCCCCAGGAGAGGCTGGCTGGCTGGAGAAGTCAAGTCTCTCTCTTCTCCCTTAAAAGTGTCAACTGATTGGATTAAACCCAGATAACTGAATCCTCTCATTGTGGAAAACATGCCCTTTGTTGATGTATTGGCCACAGGTGCAGTCCATTGACTGATGATTCAATAAACCAGCCTCCTGGTTTATTAACCAGCCACAGATGTCCTTGCAGTGAAGGTGAGGCTCGTGCTTGCTTGACCGGACACCTGGGCACCGTCACCGGGCCAAGGTGACACATGAACTTAACCATCACAACGGGGGTGTTTTGAGTTAGGGGTTCTCAGGTTGAAAAAGTGTGTAAAGCAGCACTGCCTTTCCCCCAGCGGTCAACTCCTCCCGTGGTCTCTGAGGGATCCCTCCCGCCCCCCCGAGCCTCCTGATTCACCCACTGGCCCACCTGTAAACACGGACCCCTCTGTAGGGGCCCTTCCTCTCAGCACTCTTCGAGGGCCTCCAGAGCAAGTTCATTCCTATGTGGACACATGTTCCTGCAAGGAACAGAGGTGCAGCAGAAGGAAGGAAAAGATAAGTGATTCAAGGAGGTAAAATATTGCAAAGAGGAAGGGATTATCTTTTTTTAATGTGATTGTATTGAGATATATTCACAGACCATAAAATAATCCAAAGTGCAGTCAGTTTACAGTATCATCATATAGTTGTGCATTCATCACCACTATCAATTTTCTTCAACATTTTTGTTACTCCAAGAAATAAAAATAAGAATAAAAATAAAAGTAAAGAAGAACACCCAAAACATCTCATACTCCTTTTCCCTTCCTATTATTCATTTAATTTTTGTCCCCTTTTTATCTACTCATCTGCCCACACACTGGATAAAGGGAGTGTGGGCTACCAGGTTTTCACAATCATAAGTCATCCCATATAAGCTATATAGTTATATGATCATCTTCAAGAATCAAGTATACTGAACTGCAGTTTAAAAGTTTCAGGTATTTATTTTTAGCTATTCTAATACACTAAAAATGAAAAAGAGATATGTAAATAATGCATAAAAATAACTTCCACAATGACCTCTCAACTCCATTTGAAATCTCTCAGCCACTGAAACTTTATTTTGTTTCATTTCTCTTCCTCCTTTTGGTCAAGAAGGCTTTCTCAATCCCATGATGCCAGGTCCAGGTTCATCCCCAGGAGTCAAGTCCCACGTTGCCAGGAAGATTTACAGCCCTGGGAGTCGTTTCCCACGTAGGAGGGAGGGCAGTGAGTTTACCTGCAGCATTGGCTTAGAGAGAGAGGCCGCATCTGAGTAACAAAAGAGATTCTCTGGGGGTGACTCTTAGGCCCAGTTATAAGTAGCTTAGCCTCTCCTTTGCAGTAACAAGCTTTATAAGGGCAAGTCCTAAGATTGAGACATTGGCCTACAACAATGGTAGTCCCCAATGCTTGCAAGAATATCCGGAATTCCACAGGTGGGGAAGTTTAATATTTCCAATTTTTCCCCAGTCCCTCAAGGGGGCTTTACAATTACTTTTTATTGCCTGCCCAAATTACTCTGGGATATATCAGAGTTTCATGCTAAGCTGTATAAAACAACTGGATCTTGCCCCTTGTTCGAGGTTCCTTGTAATTTTGGTGTTTGAATAAACTGATATAGGTTGAATTATGTAGCATGAAGTTACATAGCCTGCAATAGAAAATATAGATTTTCCACCAAATAAACCTCTCTTCCTTTGGTCTTGCACAGAGGTCAAAGTACCCCATTCTGCTATCCCACCAGCAGTGCATAGGTACATCCCTCTCTCCACATTTTCTCCGGCACTTGTATCGCTCTGTTCATTTTTTAGACAGTTTCATTCAGACTCCATACAATCTATTCAAAGTAAACAATCACTAATTCCCTGTATAATTACATAATAATGCATTCACCACCATAGTCTATATGAGGATATTTCCATTTCTTCAGCAAAGAAAGAGGGAAAGGAGGAGAAAAAGAAGAATAAAAATGTAAAAGATAGAAGCAAAATAAAAATAAAATAAAATACAGTGAAAAGGTCAGACAACACCACCACCACCAAGAATCCCGTGTCACTCCCTTGTATCCCCCTCTTAAAGACATTTAGCTTTGGTATGTTGCCCTCATTATAATTCGTGGAAGCATCTTACAATGGTACCATTAACTATAGACTCTAGTTTGCATTGATTGTATTTTTCCCCTATACCATCCAATTTTAAACACCTTGCAATGTTGGCATTCATTTGTTCTTCCTCCTTTAAAAACATTCTTGAGCTCTGAAGATGGTGGCATAGAGAGGAGTGGAAGCTAAGTAGTCCCCCTGGAACAATTAAAAACAAAACAGAAACAACTAGTAAATAATCCAGAATAACTGCAGGGGAAAAATGAGACCATCCACTCACCATACACCAATCTGAATTGGGAGTAATGCCCGAGATCACAGCGTAAAATCTGTAAGTAAAACCTGTGGATGCAAGCCAGGAGACCCCTCCCCCGTAGCCCAAGCTGCAAAGCCTCATGGTGCCAGAGAGAAGCTGTCTCCCAGCAAGCGAATATAGCTCAGCTGAGCTCCAACTGGGGTTTTAAATAGCGAGTGTGAACTGCTCACTACAAGTACGAATACCCAGAAAACAGACAGAGGCTTTGGGTGACGACTGACCTTGCTTG
>PVKY010004034.1:0-20075 GCA_004027775.1 Bradypus variegatus
ACACAACTATGTGGTAGGTGAATGTATCTCAATAAAACTGGAAAAAAAAACCCACAACCAACCAACAAACAAAACAATCAAATCTGAGCTCAAATACTGGCTCAGAGATTTGAAAACTATAAGTTCTCGGGCAAGTTATTTTACTTTTCTGAACTTCTGTCCCTCATTTACAAACAGAAATAATATTACCTACCACACAGGTTTGCTGTGAGGATTAAATAAGCTAATGTAAAAAGGCAGAAGACTGTCATGGTCGTACTTGTGTTTTAAAGTCAACTAGAGAATAAAGTTCAAACTTCTTATATTCTGGACATATTATAAAGGATTTTGTTTGTCTTATAATCTTTCATGTCTCATTTTCTCTCTCATTTACCCTAACTCTAGCACATTGAACACC
The DNA here is from genome assembly GCA_004027775.1 of Bradypus variegatus. Lineage (NCBI taxonomy): Eukaryota > Metazoa > Chordata > Mammalia > Pilosa > Bradypodidae > Bradypus > Bradypus variegatus. Next base: position 398 of record PVKY010004034.1, read on the forward strand.
ATATTTCATTGATTCTAAGACACACATTTCCATTTCATCTTCTTTGGAATCAGATCTCGCAATCGCTGTCAGTCCACTGCCAGCCATTACCATAACATAGTTTTTATTACCAGTGTACATACAAGCATTAAAAGCAATAGCATACAAAGTTTCATAATTGGTAACTGTAGATTAAAAACAAATCCTGGAGACAGTAGTGAAACACTCCTTTCAAACCTAGACATAAATGTGTGTGTGTGTATGGCTTTGTGTTTATGTTTGTATTGGAGAGGTGAAGTGAGAAGTAAAAGGGACAATGCTGAATCAGATTTATATAACATTCTGAAACTATTAGTCAAAATAGGATAGCTCTATATAATTGCAAATCCAGTTTACCTACTCCCAAAAGCTTTTCAATCTATCATGAATTCTTTGGATTCTTTAAAGAAATGCTGCATTACCAATGTTTTTTTGTGGCATAGAGGACAATACTCTTTGGAAAAACATGGACACTGAAGATTCTGAGTTAAAATATGATTCAGGATTATCCATCCCTGAACATGAACAAGCTTTAGAAATACCTTAACAGATCTATTTTGCTTATATTTTCCTTTTATATGCACATAGGATTGACATGACACAAATCTATATCTATTATGTATAAAGAGCTATTTCAATAGGAATGAAATAAAAATCAAAGATCTCATTTAATTGATACCATTTTTGTGTGGTTTTTCTTAAAGGTAAATAAAATAGGGCAGGATAGTGTTTATATAGGCTTGGACTCAATGAAATATGGCATTCACTGTTCCCAAATACGGAGCCTGGCACAGAGAAAGAGCTTAACTATTTGTTGGATGAAATCAATGAATCCCTCAGGATGGAACACAGTATCTGGTCTGCAATGCCCTCCTAGAAAAGGGATCCTACAGAAACCACTCCCCTGTGTGGCAGGAGGGATTCCCTCAAGCCCAGGGATGAGCTTTTCATAGCTAACATTGCCACCCTACATGATACACAATGCAAAATTCTGTTTCACGAAGGCTAACATTGTAACCACAAAAACAAGTTTCATCTATAAGAACTTAGCTGCCTAAAAGAATTTTTAAAATAGCCTTAGAAATCATGTAATTTCCAATTCTGATTATAACACATAAGGTAACTTTGTGTCTTATTTTCCCAGCTACCAAAATAAATACCATACAATGGATTCCTAACAACAGGAATTTATAGGCTTATGGTTTTCTGACTAGAAGTCCAAAAATCGAGGCATCCACAAGGTAATGCTTTCTCCCTGAAGGCTGTGGCATTCTGGGTCTGGTTGCCTGTAGTCCTTGGCTTTTCCACCACATGGCCATGCCTCTCCTTTCTCCTCTGCATTCTGTCGACTTCTGGCTTCTAGCTGTTCTCAAGTGGTTTCTCCTTTCCATAGGAAAGATTTCCATTTTGGTGTATCAATGCCCACCCTCATTCAGTTTGGGCACACCATAACTAACAACATTTTTTTCAAAGGTCCTATTTACAATGGGTTCATATCCACAGGAATGGATTAAGATTTAAGAACATGTTTATAATCCCCATTTTATTGATAAGAAAAAATACTACAGTCAAGAAGGGTTGCATATTTTAATCTGCTATAATTTTTTGGTAATTTCCAAGAAGAAAAGTCTTCCCAGTTTTATGAGAGGGTTTTGTGCTGACCCACTACATGTCAGGATAAAATGCTCTCAATCCTGCAAACTAGATTTATTGTAAATGAAATATGAAATTTGCCTTGAATAGGCAATCAATCTTAACACCACTATACATACAGTAATTGATTTCTGGCAATGTGTACCTTCAAAAGATTACCAGGTAAAATGCTCTCAAAATTATGCAAATTCTGCAGTGAAATCTCCAGTTTCACATACCATTTGAGCAAGGTCAGTTTCTCTGAAACAAGTTGCATTTAAAGAACTCATTCTATCCATAAGATAGAGAGAAATTAAAGTTTTATTTTTTGCAGTCTTTAAATAATCATGATCTATGTATGGACCATTTGGTAAAATTAGTAAGTGGTCTACAGTCTACATGGTTTTGATGCATGTCTTCCTTTTTAAAAAAAAAAAGTTTCACTATTGATAAGACAAGCCATAAAACCAAATTTTCTTCTCCTTCCCTTCCTTTTTCTTTTTCCAGTTACTAGCTGTGTAACCTTTGACAAGTTACTTAACTCTTCTTTACTGCAGTATTTTTTTCTTATCAAAAAAAATGGGGATTATAAAGTACATACCTTATAGGTTTATTGTGAGGATTAAATGAGTTAACACAAGGCACTTAAAGGAGAGCCATGACACAAAGATGTCCCCCGAAATGTTAGTTATTATTTGTATTATTATTGGACATAATCATATAAGGTCCATAGAAATTAATGATTAAGCAGGTGAATACATTAGTGAATGAAGATGGTTAAGATTTCAAGAAAGGGAAGTTGGAGATGTTGAACTCACTCACTGCTGCTATTCATGTTTTCTTCCTGTCTTCTCCCCACACCCAAAGCATGACTTGGATATAATGGGCACAGCATAAGAAACCTTGGTTCAGTGGCTCAGGACCAACAGGTGGCTCCCCAAGTGCTATGAAGGGAGAGAGTACCAGGAGCAATGGATGAGCAATCCAGGAGCACCAAGTACCATGCATGGGGCTGTGCCAGGCCCAAACATGAGTATATGGGATGCCGAAGGAGTAGAGAATCATGCAACCCACCAGCCTTTCTGTCTAGAAGTTCCAGATTGCAATGAGATGTACTAGTTTGTGCCCACTTGACAACTTACTGGCTGAGTAATATTCTGAAGATTGTTTAACATTTCTACATTCAGCACTTGTTGTTTATAAAATGGAAATGAAACATAACCACCACAAGTGGCTGCTCTCACGAGCAAATGACATTTGTATGATACCTACAAAAGGACTTGCTATGGAGTAGATATTCCAAAAATGTTAGTCCTCTCAAATCATATACAAATATTTTAGATTAGTCCTATAAGAGAAATAGTCAATTGCATTGAAATGTAATTAATCATAGTTAACATTGTTTATCATCTTTGTCCTGGCTGAGTTACCTGAATTAGGTAGAGAAAATCTATGCTCCAACCTTATACATTGCCCAGGTATCTGTAATACTCATTTTTATATTTATACTGTTTTAAACAAACAGATTCTAGAAGAAGTGTAATTCAATCAATTCCAATGGCTTAAAGAGTCTCGAGCAACATACCAAATTTTAGATGCCAAAGTTTAATTGAAATTTGGCATACAGATGAGTACTTTGCCATATATTGAAAGCCAGAAGAAGATTCCTTAACAAAGAGCAATCACAAATGTTAACTGTATCCAACTGGATCCAATTATATTTAGCACTTTGTGTGAAAGAGAGAGAAACACAAGAATGGAATCAAGAACATGTTTTCCTTTTATGATTTTTACTTTCTAAGAGGCAAAGATGAATTTTCTTATGCAGATACTTCTCATAACTCAAGGAACATAACTGTCTAGAGAAAAAATTTATGCAATGTCTTCCTATAAGTAAACAAATATTCAGTTATAGAATAAATGTTGCCATTTAAGCACATCTAGCAATAACACTACAACCTACCACACTGATCTCCTAAAAGAGTGTTTCATGATAATTGTTTACCAACAGATGTTGATTACTTCAAGCCAGGGGGAGTTCTGAAACAAAGTATGTGGTTTCTGACACACTATTATGCAGAACACAAACTTCCAAAATGGTCACTTATGAGAGACCCACCATTAGTCCAAGTGATGGGGGAGATGTTGATTCCTAAATGGAGTAGGAGAAGGGGACCCAAAGGTGATTTTTACACTTGCTTTTTCCCTGGGGAGCAGCTTCCAATCTCAAATTCTTAACCAAGATACAGGTCTTTGTTTTATGGTTTTAAGAATTATTTATAATGACCTCCCCAATATTAGATTTCAATCTGAATTCTAAATCAACACATATATATAAGAAATCACAATATCACACGTGCTTTGAATTTTATTTATCACTTGATGAGTGTTTTTGTAAGGAAATGAGTGCCTTCTTTTATTTGGAAACCCCTTTTTCTGCTGCTGTCCTACTGTGTTCTGATGTGATCTTTTGGGGCCAGCTAGTGAAGCCACACCTCTGTGGATAAAATGATGGAGCCTTCCTTAAAGGAGAGGACACATTTAATATCAATCACCCAGGAAAGTAGATCCGAGAAAGAGAAAGGGAGTTTGAAAGGCTACCTTAGGAGAAAAAGTGGAGAGTGCTTCCTCTGTCTGGGCTAGGACCGTTACAGGCTGGATTATTTGAGGATGATGTAAAGAGGGAAGGAAGAATTCTCCTTGCCAGCTGGATGAAGACTTGGGGCTAGGCAGGGGTTAGTCCTTAGAAGGATCCATAAAAGAGCTGGAAGAGCAATTATAACTAGCCGTAAGTTTTTCTATGTATGTTAATTCTCTTTGGTTATCTCTGAGTATTTAACAGATTCTGGTAAAGGTACAGGTGTGTACAGAGAATTTTAAGAGAAGAACCTGGGGCTAGAGAGCTAAAAAGGGAAGCAGCATAGTAATGGCAGCAGTTTTAGTGAGAGATTCCACAGAAGAAGGTAAATATCAACAGACATGCCGCTGGAATATAAAATCTGGATTATTTCCTATGTGAAAATTCACTCTTCTGCCTAACTTAGATGCTATTTTATTATAAAATTTTCTTTTAAAAAGTTATATGATATTTTGTTAAAGGATCTGACTTTGCTTTATTCTTTATTAGAATAAATATCAAGGACAAGTATCATGTCTTTGTGGAGGAACAAATTAATTCATACCTTCTCTTTGGTAGGTGCTATTCTATGATAGCCTCTCCTCTGATGACTTACAATATAGTAGGTGAAATAGTGTAAAACAGTGTAACAGATGCATATATATATATGTATACACATACACACATATATATATTTGAATGATATATGGAGGTAGATAAAAGGGAGAAGCAGCATAAAATTATTTAATATGATTCACAGATCTGATTCCACACTCGAACTTCTATCAAAACTTATTTACTAGTGTAGAGAATTCTGTCAGCACATAAGGTCAGAAAAAAAAAATCCTAGCCTATAATCTGAATTTTGCATTCCCTTTTTTATTTGTAAATGTGTTCAGGAGAAAAGAGATGGAGTTTGGGTAATTTTATTTATCTGCCATCCATAACATTAGATTAACACTTCAACTGTATAAACACTTTGTTAATACCTATAGAGTAAACAATACTTTTTATATAAAAGTAAAGCCATAGTGCTTACAAGATACACTTTTCATTGCATATATCAAAAATATTGAGTGCATTTCAATGTCAAATAATTTGAATTTTAAAACTTACTGGTTCAAATCCTTTGTATTTCAGTACATTTTTAAGATTTCCTGTTGTCTTTGGTGTTCTGCAATTTCAATATGTTTTAAAATAGGTTTATTTTTTCTATATGCACTAATACTACTTAAAAATTAGAATTCATCATTTCTGGAAAATTATCACCCATTATATATTCAAACGTTGCCTCTCCCCTATTCTCCTTTTCCTCCTTCTGGAAGTTATTACTTCATAACTCCTAATTTTTTAAAATTTTCCGTCTCTTTGTGTACTGCATTCTAATTATTATCCTCAAATATACCATGTATAATTTGCTGTTTAACACTTTCATTGAATCTTTTACTTCAATAATTGTATTTTTCATTTTCAGGTATTCTTTTTGTTTTATTTTAATAAGTCTTGTTTTCTTAAGGCTTGATTTCTTCTTTTACATTGTCAACATTTTATACATATTTTATATTCTCTTTAATGTTGCTAGATTATCTGAAATCCATAAGGATCCAATACTGCTAGTATGTTTTATGCTGATTCTTACTTATGGTTTATGTCATTTGCTGGCTATCATTCATGGTTGATAGTTCACTTGTGTGTTTTGTCATTTATAATAGGGAACATATCTCTAACAGGACTTTTTTTGTGTGAAAATCCTTGGCAGTCTAGATGGTTGGTACCGTTCTTTCAAACAGGTTTTGTGTTTTACTCATCTAGATGCCCCAGGGATATTTTTCACCGTGAGGATGTCTAGGTCAGCTAGGTAGTATTTAAAAAAATTTTTAAAGTTACATGGCATATAGGCCAAAGAATAAAATTCTTATGGGATGACTGCATTTCCTCTTACTAATAAGTTTCATTTCCTCTTTCTCAGCTGGTAGACTGATTTTTCTAGAATAACTTTTCATTAAAATAAGGGTTCTGGTTTTATGCAGTGTGCAGGGATGTGTATTCCAATTCTCTGCTTCATCTGGGAGCAAGGTCTTGTTTTCTTTTTTTTTTTTTTTAATCCCCATATGGACATTAGACTCTAAGCTCCTTGGTTACTGAGACCCATAACTCCCCAATGCAAAATTAGGTAATATTTGAAAGCCATTTTTAACATTTTATCTAGTATTCCTAGATTTTTTAACCATAATGTTTTTTAGATTATCTCAATTTACTGTATTGCCCTAGCTTTAGTTTAGAAGCAGTTTACCACGTCGTTATTCATAATTCTTTAATCAATTAGTCATTCCCAAGCAGAAAGTTTAGTTGAACTGTTTTGCAGATCTTGAGAAATCTTTGACATTATTTTTTACATCCAGGATTCTTCCCTACGGTTACATGTGATGGACTAGAAACATATTTTCTATAAGTTCTAAAAGAAGGAACTCTCTGATATACCTCCTGGAACCTTGGCAGGATATGAATCATTTCTTGCTAATCACCATTGTAAACTGATCACAAGAGAGTGTATTAATTTCTTTCCAGTTGAAAGTTAGCAAAAAGAAAATTTGAAACTTTTTCTTTTAAACACCATTTAGAAATGTTACTAGTTACTCTACAAGGTCTAAGAACACATAGTTGCTCTCAAACAAGATAATTTACCACTCCTAAATATATTAGTTTACAGCCAACGTGACACAGGGATGATCATTGGGAAATGAAGCACACTAAACTATCTCTGTTCATCTCTCTGCTGTTCAAATCCATTGTTTAAGAGTGGTCTAGGATTCCTGAACTAAGGGAGAAAAAAACTTATTCTCTAAACGGTAAAGAACTAGATAAATCAGGAGTTAAACCACATAGAGAAAGTTTTCAATCCAACTTGGAGTTAGGAGTTTTTTAGTTTCTTTCACTACTAATACATAAACACATGTTTTTAAATCAAATCATTCTTCCCAGACATAGCAACAAGCAATTAGAGAGTGATCAGGTGATTAAAAAACAAAAAGAAATTATTGTGTCCATGAGCAGTCTAAAACAACAACAAAATGGTCCGGCTTTTTTATTTTTTTAAAAGTTGCTTAATTTAGCCAACAGGTAACTTTACCAAATATATAGCCCTTGGGCTCAGTAGATGTCAAGTTTTATCTAATAAAAACTCCACCTTCATTTAAAACATATAACCTCTGACAAAGCAAATTTGAAAATGGGAGTTCAGAAAACCAGGATCAATTTATTTTTCTTTCTCTTTATTTCTTGTCATCTATTTCCTTGCTACTCAGAGCATCTTTCACTCACAAGCAGCCTGGACTCTACCGAGAGACTGTTAGAACAGCAGAATCTCCACCTGCAATTAATCCCTACTGAATCAGAAACTGCATTTTAACAAGATCCTCAGGTGATTCATAGGCCCATTAGAGTTTGAAAAAGCTCTGTTCTATGGGACATAAAAATACTTTCTAATTTAAGTCAGATGTAGGGTTTCTTTTGGGCGTGATGAAAATGTTTAGAATTAGATATTGACGATAGTTGCATAATTGTGAATATACTAAAAACCAACAATATTGAATTGTACCATTTAAAGGGATACATGTTATGTTATGTGAAGTATATTTCAATTTCAAAAAAAGTGGGGGTGGGTGGGTTAAGCTGTAGTGTATGCCTTCCAATTCCGTAGCACACGAATGAGTGCAGTGAGTTCTAACTTTTTTTCTCTTATCGTGGGGGAAAAATAGATGTACCGTTTCCTGAGACTTTGCTCTTACTGCAAGAGGGAACCATAGCAGGCCTTGGAGCTGAGAAGCTGTGGCCAGGGCTCCGAAGGCGCCCCCATCCATCATTAGGGTGTGCCAAGCCCCCCTCTAGGCGGAATGCTCCCCCCCCCCAGAGCTACTTCACGGATCTGAGAACTGCAGCCTTCAGGAAACCGCACGTGGATGGCTGTGAAAGGTCAGGAAACTTGGACTACCCAATCAAGCAAAGGGGCAAAGAGGCAGAAACTCTATCTACAGACTGCACGTGTGGCCACAGGCTTGTCGGGTAAGGGAGAGTTTTTTTTTCCTTTCTTTCCCCGCCCCGCCCTTAAACCCAGACCCTAAAATAAACCTTCGCAGTTACGCGGAGTCCGCTACAAAAGATCCTGACCGCCTCGCTACAGTTCTCAAGTCTCCCGTCCGCACCCCTAACCGGCTGGTCTTCTGACACCCTTGGTGACGTCTTCACGCCACCGGTGCAGAAGCCTCGAGGTTCTACTTCCCTGTCTTAACCCCAACGCCTGGGGATTAGGGAGAGGATACCCGAGAGACTATTAGCCAGGGCCTCCCACTCCCACGCACACCTTTGAACTTTCCCGTAGTTCTGGCGCGCCGCGACCTCTACGCGCCATCTGAAAGGCTGAGGCACAGCGCCCGGGAACCCGATTTCCCAGATAAACCTAGCTGGCGCCAAGGCCCCCTAAGAGTTCTAGTCATCTCTCTCCCCAACCTGGGCTAAGAGTCACGGGATGGGGAGAGGAGGGGAGCGCAAATCCGAAACAGTCCCCAGCACAGAGGATGCCTTTGCGGCAACACTGTGTCTCTTTGGAGTTCGCAGAGTGACATCGGATCACCTGCGGACGCGCGCTCCCCGCGGTCTCACCACTCGCGTGGGCACACGTGCCTATAAGTAAACCTGGGGCAAACCCAGACCCACGCGCGCCTCTCCACTTACCGGGTGCCGACCCACATTCGCGAGGACCTGTACTACCACCGGCCTTCGTAGGCACACACGCGTGTTCAGACCCGCCCTCGCGGACCCTCGCGTGTTCACCCGTGTCAGGCACAGTGCAGCCCGCGCCCACCCCGCCCGCACTTACAAACAGGGGTAGTAGCCGTAGGGAGGCAGCGAAGGTGGTGGGCAGCCATCGTCTCCCAGCTCCGAGTCCAAAAGCAGATAGTCTTGGCTCTCGTTGCGCCGCGCCCCGGCCGCTGCCCGGGGAGAGCCGCCCCTTCGGGGTCCGAGCGCCGGGCTCTGGTTCATGGCGGGAAAGTCGGAGTGACCTGGGCGCTGCTCCCGGGGCAGCGTCTCGGCAGTTCCAGCGGGGACTCTGCCTGGAGGGGCCGCGTACCCGCCGCACTGGCCCGGGGCAGCAAGGAGCACGCAGGGGACTAGGGTGAGGCAGGCGGTGCGTTCGCCTGGCGGTCTGGGCTCCGCGAGTGGCGCCCCCGCCGCTGGACCCCTGCGAGAAGGCACCACGTAGCGGGGCACAGCGGAGTCCTTGCCCTAAGCGTGTCCAGCCAAGGGGACCCCGCGAGGAGGCGGCAGTCGCTCTTCGGTCGAGCGAGCACAGGCGGGGCCGCGGGTAGCAGCCGAGTCCGAGAGCAGAGAATTAGGGAGACACAGCTGAAGAGTTACCATGTCAACCAAGACTCTCCAGTCTTCCTCTCCCGCCTTCTTCCCCCGCATCCTCCGTCATGATCCCCACCTTTAAAGGGATCGGAACGACGTTCTACAAAGCAGCCAAAGCCTAGCCTGGAGTCAGAACTTTCAGAGCCAGGATGAACACAAACTAGGCTGAGCCAGACACTTTTTTTTTTCCGGCTCTGTTTCCAGAGTCTGCTTATTCTGAAAACGATTACAAACTGAGGACTTCCTAGGAAGCTTCTCTTCAAGATGACTAAGAATCAAGATTAAGAAGCTTCTTCTTAATTACGAATCAAGGAAACCTGTTTTGTAAAAGAGGCCCGAGCCTTTTCTGACTTTCTCCAGACTGCCTTCGTTTGCTTAGGACATTTTCTTTCCCATTCCCAACCCCAAAGTTAATAAGATTCTAAAATAAAAAAGTGTTCTATATATGTCCAGATGTTTCCAGTTCCTCAATGAAACCAACAAAAACTGGCAAGCGTTTTCCTATTATACTATAAAGAGGCCAACACCCTGCCTATTTCAGAGAAAAGCTTCTCTTCCATCACTCTGTTTCTGATGGCATGAATGCTGTAATTACTGCTCTGTCAGATGTCTCCTATATTAAAGTCTTAGTAATCTTCATATACAGAAGTAAAATTTTCTAAGTGAGGATTAATCAGAATCTGTAGTAGTGTTGATACCAAAAGCAATAGTCAATTAGGAATCCATTCATTTATTCAACAAATATTTAATAATGAATACCAACTGTGTGTCCACTATTTTAGAATTCAGAGGTGAACATGCCAGATAAGGCACTGTCTGTCCTCATGGAGCCTTCCTGGAAGACATCAAGACAGAGATTAAACAAGCAAATAAGAAAATACCAGATAGAGGCAAAGGCTGCAATGGAGCCTAAACAGGTGAAGGTGATAGTAACGGGACTGACTACTTCAGGTTAGGTGATTAGAAGAGGCCTCTCCAAAGAAGTGCTAGTTGAGGCACACATAAAAATGAGTCAGCCATGAAGAGATGAAGAGCCCACTACAATTGTATTGAAGAAAGCCAGACAGTCTGAAATCCTGCCGACACAGCTGCCATTACTGCCCTTAAACAGGTGGGCAACGAAATGGATGTTGGAAGTGTGAGCAAAGACAATCAACTTGATAAAGAAGAAAAGAGGTCAGAGCCTTGCCTTCTACAAATTTAGAAGTTTTTTCCTTTGTCAGAACACTAATAATTAAAGTCTGAGAGGGCAGAAGCCATTGTAACCCCAAGACATACTTCTGTATAGGGTTCAGGTTTGTGGAATGAATGGATGGATAGATGAAGTATACAAAAAGTAAGAAAACATTCTTTTCCACTAAAAGAACATTTACCCTGGAAAACCTCAGTTATTCTGAAGTCTGTTGTTTCTGATTTAAGAATCTCAACATGTGGAGCCATGATTAAATATTCTTATTATTTTCTAGTAATCCTATATAACAATAGGACACTCTGCTTGAAATTTGCTTATTAACTGCTACATGTAAGTACTCAACAGCTTTGATGCTTGAGTGTATTAGTTAATACATGTTTAATTTAAATGGTTCCAAGGTAGTCTGTTTAGAAGTACCAAACATGGGAAACAATTTAGTGGGGAAAGTGATATTCAAATGTTTTCTACCTGACTCAAATTCTATGAGTTAAAGCAAAGTTAGAAAACCCGATGTGTTAGTTAAAGTGTTAGACTTTAACTCAAAAAACAAAAATTGAGACAGAATTTATTTTGTTTTTGTTACAGTTGAGATGTTTGTACCTTTCCTCATAACACTATTTTTCATTCTCAGGTAAAAATCTTCACACTGAAAATATTACTGTAAACTTATGTGACATCAACTTATTCTCTACAAGATAAGAGATTATTTTCTCTATCATCTGAAGTATAATTAATACTGGGCCAATAAATCTCAGGAGCATTAATGAGTTCCCAAGAGGAGGTAGGTTGTGTAGAAAGGATTAGAAGATTCTGAAAGAGTTTATGATATAATAAAGGTAGAAAGAGCATTAGATTGGAACCTGAAAGCCTGTATTCTAGTTCCAACTATTCTTCTATATAAAACTGTGATTTCAGGGAGGGCATTTATTCTCACTCTGCCCCCATTTAATCATGGGTAAACTAATATATAATTATAAAGGACTCCTCAATCTCTACCTTTTTTCATTCTGTACTTATGTATGCAGTTTTATCTCTTCAATTACATTAAAAACACAGTGAAACAAAAGAATGAGACTTCTCAACCAATATATTTTTGAATCAAGTACAGAAGTGTTGAGTGGATCTGGAATAATGGAGAAGGTTGAGTGAAAAGAAACAATAGTTCACAAGGTTAAAAGGTTGGGTGAATGAAGAAATTAAGAGTACTCAAATTTAAAAATTGCTAAGCAATTTTATGTTATGTATGTATATGCAGGATGTTTATGTCATTAAAATATTAGAAAGAGGGCTCAGTTAACTCCAGGAAGTGAGAATAAAGGTGGGCTGTGTGTCTCTGTGTTTTGAGAGAGACAGACGGTATTGAGAAAGGATATTTGCCTCATTATACACATCCACCCTGTTTGATTGATTGATTGATTAACTTTACCAAAAATATAGTATAGTTATTATAACACAGTATTTTGAAACAGCAGTAAGGGCAAAATGAATACAAAAAAAAGGTTGCCCTCTAGAAGGCTTCAGGCTAGGAGCCCAAGGATAAAGAAAAAGAAATTGATACTGGCATCAGAGACCAAAGGTTGAGAAAATGTTGTAAGTTGATTAATGGCCCAAGAAGAATCTAAGGAGTTCCAAGAATTACAGGGAAGACTTAGCGCAGCGCAGTTTATGAAACATTTTTGCCGATGGGTAACCATTGAGATGCACGGGTGTTAGTTGGCCAGCACCCACAAATAATAGTTTATTCACCAGTTCCTCTGGATAATTTAAAGTATAGAAAACCTCATCCGTCACTCCTCAAGCATGTAGACTCCACAGTGAAAAAACAAAAACACCTTAGAAGCTTCAGAAAGGCTGATCCTCTGTGTATGAAGATCCTCTGTAAGTTCTGGTTGGAGTAAAAAAGGAATAGGTGTCACTAGCTCTTTGAAATTCGTTTTCTTAATTTTTAAAGTCAAGAAGCAGGAATAATTACATTTAATATCTCTTCTACAGCTGAAAGTTTAATGTTATTAAATATTGGAAATAAATAGAAAAATTAAAATATAAAACAGTTTTATTATTGGCTTTATTCACGTTTCACACAGGTATTGTCCAAAAATTCTAAAATATTACTATATGGGTATTTTGCAAGTGCTTGTAGTAAACATGTTTCACTTAGAACAAGTTGTGTTACAGCACGTTTCTCTTTTGATAGAATTATTAGAATGCTTTCAGTAAACTATTTGCCAAGGGCATCATGTGATCTATTTGTCAGTAAGGGAGACTAGTATGAACTGGATAACAGAGGAGTGATTCATAAATAGAAGACTATTGGGAAGACTGCTGATCTATGGATCAGGGTTACCCAGGATCAGTAAATGGAGGCATTTCAAGAGTGGTCTGAGCTGTTTTGTAGGTAGTTTCTTGTTACTGGACATGCCCAAATGAAGGCCAGAGTTCAATTTTCCAGGTATGTTATAAAGTGGCAAATTAAATAACCACTAAGTTCCATTGAGAAAAAGTCTATAATTCAAGAATTAATCACAATCTTCATAGACCTAAATTGCACAATTGATAAAATTCAGTATCTATTCCTTGATTTTAAAAATTAACAGCTTAGTAAACTAAGTATAATAGATACATGCTTAACATGGTGAAGAAGACCTATTTTAATTAAAAACAACATGAAGAAATACAAGAGATGTTTCCATTAATGTGAGGAATAAGACAGAGAGGTAACTATCATTACTATTATTTCATTAGCTAAGAACTTCTAATAAGTTAAATGAAATATGATAAATAAGAGGAAAAAATCAGAAAGGAGACTATAAACCTATTAGTTTGCAGATGATGAAATTGTCTACTCTAAAATATGAAATATTTCTAATGGAAAATTATTAGTAAGTGTGTTCAGAACAATGTCAGATTATAAAAGCAAATATAGAAGATTAAGTAGTATTCCTACAAACTAAAACTAGCCAGTCAAAATATAATAAAAGCTATAAAATTAATAGAAATAAATTTAACAAAGATTTATAAGGCCTATTTAAAGAAAATTATAAAGCTTTATTAAGACTTAATTGAAAAATGTGTCAGATTTACATCAAATTACACAATACTTCTTACTGATAGTTTGATTAGACTTGTATTAAATGTATAGATTAATTTAGGTAGAATTTAGTATTTTCTAGATTGTCTTTCCATCTAGTGACAGGTTTTTGCCATGATTTATTTTTCCTAAGAATAAATGTGACAAAAACAAGAAAATTCCAAAAATGAAAAGCAACTAAGAGAACTTGTTACAGAAAATATTAAGTAATTAGTAAAACTATAATAAATAAAATAGATTGGTACTCAAAAATAGAAATACAAAAGAATAGAGAAGATTTTTATCTATAAAAAAGTTTTTGATACAATAAAGAATACCTCTTAATTCAGTGGGGGAAATGAAGAAATATCAATAAATAGAATTGGTTAAAAGATTTCTACTTCATAGCTCTGCCAAATTAATGCAATGCATTAAAAAGTCAATGTAAATTTAAAAACCATAAAACCTACTAGAGAAAAATACAGATGATATGCAAATATATATATATAATCATCAGGTGAATTAACCCAGCCTAAGCATTCAGCAAAAGCTGAAAAAATACAAAAAAAAAATTATAGGACTAATAAAAGCAAAAACTTATATTTGTCAAAAATATATTTAAAGTTTTAAATAATAATAACCTGGTAAAATTATCTGCAGTTTTTTTTAACGATAAAGGTTTATTTTCTTTAAATTGGACAAGAAAAAGTCCAATGCCACAATAAAATGAGCAGTTAACATGATTAGGCAAAACATTAATAGTAGACTAGGTAATTTGTACTTATTATCCACCTTAGGCAAATACAAGAAATTTGACTAAATGTTTAAAAATCCTCTTAAAAGTATCAAAGTCCTAACAAGATTGTGACAAAGGACCACTGAAAATCAGAACACTGGTGCTCAGTGAGTTGAACCAACACCACCCAGCTGAGCAGCTTTATCCCTTGGGGCATTCAGTAAGGAAGCAGCTGAGAGTTAGAGCTTTCCAGGGTTGGGGGAAAAGCCAGAGTAACATGTTCACCAAGGGTGGGGACTGGTGAACATTCCCCCTTTGGCCTCTGACCCTACACAGCACACATTGATAATGGAGATCTTGTCTACTACCAAGTGGTTCATCTGGATAGCACACAATATTTCTAGTTCTTCTAGGCCCACAGTTACCCAGAAGAAGGAAATTAAAATCCTCTCTGGAGGGAGAAATTATTATCCAAGGCTTCAAATTATCTCTGCAAATAATTTTTTTAAATACAACATTCAGAAAATAATCAAAGATAATGAAGCCCATGAACAATCAAGGTAATATAAACAAGATAAAACAAAAACAAAAAACCAGATGACAGGATGAACCTTTAAGGACTCCTAATAATGGAATTAACTGACATAGCCTGAAAATAATTATCCTGCCTATGTTCATGGAAATAAAGTCAAACTTAAAATTTGCAGCAGCATAGTTAACCATAAACAGTGACTCTGAGAATGGGAAAAAGAGCTAAAACAAAATTCAATAATGCAATAACTAAAATTAAGATTTTAATAGATGAGTTTAAAAGCATATTAGACATGATTGAACAGAGAACTAGTAAATGTGAAAAGTTAAAACGTATTCAGAGAGAGGCATGAGTGAAGTATCATTTCCATTCATAGAGATGGGAAAAATAGATGACAGGATAAAAAACTAGAAGGTACATTGAGAAAGTCTAACAAATGTTTAAATGAAATCCTAGAATGAGAAGAGAGAAAGAGTGGAGTGGAATCAGTATTTGAAGAGATAATTGAGAATTTTCAAAATAGATGGATGATAATCTTTGGATTATAAATTCTCGTGATCCCCAAGGAGAATGAAAATACATCTACACCTAGACCCACCGTAGTGAAATGGTATGACATCAGAAAATTAAAAATCCTAAAAGCAGAAAGAACAAAGACAGATTACCATAAAGGAACATTTGTTTACAAATGAGGATGGTAAAAAAAAAAAATCCTCACATTTCAGTTGCTAAAAACAATAAATGAGGATTTCTTGCTTTGTTTATGTGTCCTTCCTGGTTCAGATCCGAGCTCTATCTTTTACTCTGCCAGAGACTGATGGGGCGGCTATTGTTTGGAACACTGCCATCATTGTGACAGAGGGATAATGATCTCTGCAAGTCTCAAATTGTTTATTAAAGTCTCCCGGTCAAAAGTGACACAAGTCACTAAATTTACAATCTACTTAATAGAACCAGTTACATGGCCTCCTCCAACACCAGGAGGCCAGGAAGTATAGTCCCATCGTGCACCCAGGACTCAAAGAGCTAAGATTGTTTGTGTAACAGCATCAATTACTACCACTCTACACCCACAAATAGACTTGCTCACTCTGCCAAGTGTAAAACACATTTACTCTCAAGAGAAACAACCAAAAATTTACAAGCAGTCACAGCATCAAACTCTAAATCCATCTTCTGATGGTGAAGAGCAGTAGTCCTGTCTGCAGAGTTGACCACTATTTTCTGTGGTCTTTGGCTCTGCTTCTGGAAATTTTCTCCTTTTCCATTATCCACCTTGGCCATATCTAAATGGAGCTGATCCTTGGAGAATGTGCCTTCCTTGTGGATTAAGCAGCTATCCTCTGCCTGCTTTCTACCCATACAAAGTTGGGGGTCCAAAGGTCATTTTAATATTTTTTTAAAAATCATGTATTTTAGGCCAGGCTTCTAGTTCCTTTGGCAGAACACTATTCTCAGAAACTGGAAAATTTCTATGTGATCCCATTCAATTTCATGTGCCAGTGTTTGCACACATATTTTTCCCAAGTCATACTTCTTAGATTTACCCAGTTTCATTGCATCCTCACCCCTATGCCTCTTTTTTACTCTCTCTCTCTCTCTCTTACAAATTCAGATACTTTAGGCATATCAGGCTTTGGTGGGACCATCACCCCTTTAAGCCATTTCCTTTCATTGAAGGGATTTCCTTGGCATCATCTTAATCCAATCAGGATTTTTTAAATAGGTATAATGGCCACACCTTTTATTTGACCCTTGATACAGGCTAAGATTGATAGGCCATTGTAGCTCAAATAATTTCACAATTTTACATTTTACTATTTGAGAATAAAAAGCAGTGGCCTTTTCAACCCTTACAGTCTCTGAATTGCAGGACTTTTTCTATTCTCTTTCAATTCTGTATCATTCGATACTACTCGGAGCTCATCTTGTTCTTATATTAAATTGCCGAATGCAGCCAGCCAACATTTGCTAAGAACATTCATTTTTCCACCCTTCTGTACAAGAGGAAGCTCACTAGATAAATTGAATGTCTTCCAAGCAACTGACGGTGACAGTTTTTGCCAATTTTCTACCACATACCACCACATAACATGGACTGCCCACTTCCCAGCCTCTGATTAACAGGGTCCTCATCAAGCACCACCTGACACCTGAGTAAATGCCGCACATCTTAGTGTTTTTTTTTTTTTTAGAGAACCACTCCACTTCTACTCACTAATTTCTGTGACAGACAGAGTTACTTCATAATGACAAAATATTTAATTTTTTAGGAAAATATAACACACAGAGCTCATCCCTGAGGTTAATGATTTACCAGTTTTAATCCTCTGGGTTTTTAAATATCCAAACTTTATGGAAGATACATAGCTCTCATTCTAACACTTTCTTCAGACAGCATTTCTAAGGGATAAATTAATATTTACATACTCAAAATTAAAACCAACATTTAAAATAAAATTATGTGCATTTGAGCTACATTTCATATACAATTAGGTCATAAAAAATTACAAGTAGATTTTTTCTGAGGTGTAGGCAGGTTTATTGAGAACCTCCTGCTGTGACAGGAGTGTGAATAAGGTGTTGGATGTATTAACTTTCTTTTTAAAGTTTTCATTTTGAAATAATTTCAAATAAAACCTTACAGCAAAGCTAAAGGAAGGTAGAAAGTATTCATATACACCCTTCAACCTAATTCACCAATTATTTAACTTTTTATTTATATGCTACATTTGCTATATCATCTCTCTACATAGATGCCATTTTGTTTTTTTCTAGCCCATTTGATAGCAAGTTGCAGAGTTCATACCCCTTTACACCAACACACTTCCTCATGGATTTCCTAATAACAAGGATATTCAGGTACAGTTATCAAAACCAGAAAATTCACTTGTATAATTGCATTATCTAATCAGGTCTTAAACTGATTTTGTAAATTGTCCCAGTAATGTTCTTTTTGGCAATTTTGTTTATTTGGTCCATTAACAATTCTCCACTCCTGTTTATGCACTAAATTTAGTTGCCATGTCTCTTTAGTTTCCTTTGATATGGAAGTTTCTCAACTTGTCTTCATCACAACAGTGGCATTTTGAAGGGAATAGTCTAAGTTTTAGAGTGTTGCTCAACTTGGGTCATCTGGTGTTTCTTCATTAGACTGAAATTATACATTTTGGGTAGGAATAGCACAGAAATGCAATTATATCCGTCTCAGCATATCACAGCAGAAAGCATATACTATCTGTCCCATGATTACTGATGTTAACTTTGATGACTTGGTTAAGGTAATATACTCCAGGTTTCTAGTGTGTAGTTATTATTTTCCCTTTGTAATTAGTAAGTAATTTACAGGGTGATCCTTTGAATCTGTGTAAATACCTGGTACCTCATTGAACTTTCACACACTAGTTTTAGTATCCACTGAAAATTCTTGCCTGAATCAATTGTAGCTGTGATTGATTACAAAATAGTGATTGTTCTAATGTCATCATTCCATCTATATTAATTTGTTAGCATTCTACTATAAAAAAAAGTTTTCCTTCCTTCCTTCCTTTATTCATTATTCATTATCAATATGGATATTATCCATTTCAGTCATTATTACTTTGATGCTCAAATAGACCTACATTTGGCTCTGTTGATCTCGTCTTTGAAAATGGCATACTATGGCCTTTACGCAAAATCTGGCCCACTGCTTTTTTTTGTTAATGAAGTTGTACTGGACCACTGGCCTGCACATTCATTTACAAATTGTTTATGGCTGCTTTCAACCTACAATGGCAAAATGAAGTAAGTAGTTGGACAGAGACATTGTATATTGGCCATATATAATGATATATAGTAGAGATACTTGCTCCCAGTTTATTTTGATATTGATTTTGTTTATGTTGGTTTTGTTTTTGTTTTTGTTTCTGTTTTGTTATTCAGTATTATTTTTTAATTTAATGTAGTCAAATTTAGCAGTCTTTTCTTTCATTGAATCTAGATTTTGAATCTTAGTTCAATTATCTTTCCCTATAGCCAAGGTGTGAGTAAACCCTGGTTTTCTTCTAATATTTGCCTGGCTTCAATTTTAAATCTGTATATCTAGTCCATTTTGGAGTTTATTCTTGTGTAAGGTATGAAGTATGGATTTGATTTTAGTTTCCAAATGGCTATCCACTTATCCCAGCACCATTTATTAAAAGAATCACTTTTGTTCCAATGTTTTTAAATAACATCTATATCATATATTAAATTTCTATGTTTACTTGTATCTATTTCTAGACTTGCTGTGCTGTTCCACTGGTCTATTTGTTTATATATTTGTGAGTTCCACACTGTTTTAATTTGTAGTATATCTTAATATATTGTAAGGCTGATCCCTTTTCTTAGCTTCTTTTTTCTGTGTTTTCCTAGCTATTCTTGTGTGCTTATTTTTCCATATGAACTTTGGTATCAGCTTTCCCAATGCCATAAAAAAATGCTTGTTGTTGTTT